>JAUPMG010107419.1:0-12115 GCA_031762675.1 Pachysandra terminalis | reverse complement strand
ACAAGCTCATCCATGTCTCGCTGCAAACATCTAGCTGTTTCGGGTTAAAGACACTCATTTGCTGACGCCGTTATTAGTTTTTAGCATCGTACATACCTACCAACTTATGTCTTGTTAACGGCGTTCTAACGCTGATATACAACATCTATCAAAATACAAGTTTGTTGAAGAATTAGGCATTGTTGTTTGGCTTTCACCTTGGGATCAAGTTTCATTGATTTAAGGGATTGACGAGAGGGATTTCAAGAGCGTAGAGGCGTCACGCTTCTTCACATCTCTGTCTTATTTTTTAGAGTAAGAATATATATAGTAGTGAAAAAGTAACGGTTTGTTATAATTCCGTTAGTTGTTATGACAATTAGGTGTTCAGGATCTTCCTTTAAGTAAAGCTGCTTGGAGCAGATCCCGAGTAGCGGGTCTCTATCCTAGGCTTCCAACCTATAGATCCACAGTATTTCAATGAGATTACACTCTCATGAGATCGAGTGTTGCAATTATGATGTTTTGCATAAATAATATGTATACAAACTAGTGGGTGGTACGTGTAATACTATACATGAGAGATTATTTCAAAATCAATTAATGAAATGTAAGAGAATTCCATGTTTTTAAGTGATTAAAGCCTCGAAAAGAAAGAATTGTTAATGATAGTTTGAATTCTCCCGTAACAATCTATTCACCCTTTTTTTAAAACGTATAAAAAATTATAATTAATTTTATAAATATTTAATAACATTTTGTATTACAAAATTACTCATAAAAAATATAGTTTTTGACACTCTCTCCGAAGCACCGCTCTCTTGATAATAGTATTACCCCTAAATAGATAAGTCCCTTCATTCCAAATACACACAGTGTCATAACTCAGAAGTCCCAAGCCGATATACGTAAACGCAACAGTACGCACGCGGGATCACGATAGCAACCTCAGGTAAGCGTGCATTTCGCATCAACTTGCAAAGATAAATAGAGAATCTACTTGTTTTCTTCTTTGGATGTTTCTTCTGATCAGCAGATTAAATGCCGATTTGCCCTAAGATCTTTTGTTGCCCTAAATATCGGGTTTCGAGCCATCCGATACGTGACTATCATCAACAATGAAATTACGATTTTACCTTTCAAATCGATCCCCTTCTCCCCCAAGTACGGACACCAGAGGTCAGGTTTACGTCAAGTCCTTCCAACCGAGAAGGAAACCTGAGGTCACGTGACATCAGCTACCGTCACCCCTGAGAATCACGTGCCACTGACGAGATTTAGTACAAAGCCAATCAAATCTCCTTGATAGAAGCAGGCGTCCGTACAGTACGGGAACAGAGGGCAAAAAAGAGAAGTAAAATGACCAAAAGGACCCTTAAAAACGACAATTGAAGCTTCTTCCTGACGAAGGTCTGATTTGACGATAGAGGGTATATACGTAATTTAAAATTCCAATGTACCACGTATCGTGTTATCCTCGGCGATATAAGCCTACGTGAGAGATAGGGTTGGCCAATTATAGAAATATTTGAACTAGAACTTGTAGGTTAAATGAATCAATGTGTTGACTCATTCTTTCAAAAGATTTGTTTGACTACTTTTATTACTGTACAAGATTTGGAGGTATCTAAAAAGCCTAAAACCTAATTCTTAATAGCCTTACTATTTTCTACTTACACAATCAATCTTTTCTAGTACCTTCTCTGAAGTCTAAATAAATAGGCTAAAATTTATAATTTTTTTTTACATTTATTTAAATAAAATAATTAATTTTAAGTTAGTCTCAGTTTTAAAAATATCATAAATAATAAAAAAAATTTAATATTTTTTTTTTCAAATTTTAAAAAAATTAAAAATTTATACATTGGATTGATTAATCATTAATCTATATGACAAACATTATATTTATTATCCATCTAAAACCGATGAGACATCATAAAATGCTTTCACAGTATATATACTAGAGGATGACACATGTAGTAGTGCACGTCCAAACTATGTTAATTATTTTATTGTTGTAATTTTATTTATTATTAAAAGAGATGGCAACGGTTATTTGTCTTCACTTGGAATAAATCAAAAAACTGTATTATCTTTAATTATAATAATAATTTTATTAAAAAAATTTAAATAATATCTTGACACACTTTCCGATGGAGCCTCTCTCTTAATAGTGTATATATATATATATATATTTTTTACTTTTTACATGCACTTTGACCCTCCAAGAAAATTTCTACCCCTAGAAGGAACAGTTTTATTTGTTTAATTTTTAACACAAGTTCAATAGGAGTGATATAGATTATAAATACGTATGTATACATATAATTAAAACATATACTAGGTGGCCTATGTGAGCATCTAATATTAAGGTAATGATGTGCTTAGGGTTGTCCAACAGGCCTTATTGTGCTTACTGGGTCCGTGGGCCGACATGACACAGCCCAATAATAATTGGGTTGTGCCATGCCCAATTTCAGGACCCCCAGCCTAGCACTATTCAATTCTTATAATTATTACCACGTCGCGCCGGTCTGTGCCGGATAAATCGGACCGGATCATGTTTTTTCTTATCGTGCTTATGCCCAATTCTACTCGTGTTGTGCTCTAGGTCATGAACTCAAAACTTGACACAACAATATAAACTTATCCTATCGTGCAGTACCGTACCGTACCGATGTGCTCCTGGTTGCAAGTTAGCAATGAATAACTTATAACCTCGATTCTAAGTCTCTTTTGACTGGCAAGGTTTTTCATGAACTGGGTATTGATCTATTCCTCTAGAATATTCCATCTTTGATCCTCCTCTTGCTTCTTCAGAATCATGATTCTACAGACAATATGAAGTGGTGGAATATGTTTGCACTCACATCGACAATAACAGATATTTATTTTCTAAATGAGCAAATCCGAAACTCCAAAATCTCATCATTGCATGATCCAATGTGGGGAAAGAATCATTGTTGTGTCCAAAATAGAACTAATTTTTCCTTCTGTTAATGAGAGATGTTCTTGACATTTATAGAAATAATACAGAATCCCATCAGATATTTTTGGAAACTACTTTGATTTGATTAATTATTAGGGTTGAAGACAGTTTAATTTCCTAATCATTTTTATCCACATTCCACAATGTGGGAGAAAATATATTATTAGATTAGATTATAGATTACAAATCAAGTCAACATATCAGGTTAGTGTGTGTAAGCCAATGATTGTTCATAAGAATAGGAGGCACAAAAACCAACCACCCACACATTCTCTTGCCATTTGGATTCTCTCAAGTGAGACTGCTTGGGGATGGGCGGCGGACCCCTACCCGCAATGGTGTCCTTTCGAGTCATCTAGGATCATCATTAAGTCATCTGTAGGGCTGACATAGCACACAAGGTCTACACATCAGCGTGCCCATTTCGATCAGATGGAGTACATGGAATATTTGTTATATCATGGGATTTAAATGTTGGTACTCGTACTAACTTCCTATGGGTGAGGTTATATGATCCAGTCCCGTTGAGATGAAATCTCATAGCATCAATCCTTGTTTCCATCAGATGAATAGATCGAAGTCACCATAATCCTTGTTTCCATCAGATGAATAGATCGAAGTCACCATAAAGAGAGCGTCAAACTTGAAAATAACTTGTGTTGTTTCCATCAAATGAGTCTAGATGATCCAAGTCACCAAAACGCCGAACAGGTACCGGAGCGAGAGCGTCAAACTTGAAAATAACTTAGTGGTCCAAAGTGTGTTCATCTACAAATATATAATTCAAAAGGTATATCTATCAACCTAATTTAACATTGTTTTTAAAATGACACATTTATTTTTGTATTTTCATAAAAACACCCCAAAATAACAAAAATATCTATTATTTTTTTTAAACCCAAACCCCCATATGTTCTAAAATATCTCAAATTCAACATTCATTATGCATTTGGTCCAATCCTCGGATTCATGACGTTCTCGCACGTGGATTCGCATTCTGAATGCTAGAACATCACCTAGGGGTGACGGATTGTGTGACCTAGGTCTATATAATACACCCCAGCCTCCAAGTGACAAAATTTCTGATATTATTAAATATATATATATATAGTAATGGAAGAGGTAAATAGATGTTATAAACATAAAAACATAAATCTTAAAATTTTCACTGAAAAGTTCTGCACTTCAGCCAGTATATAAGATCTATTAAAACAATGATCAGCATTGCAATCCATATGGGGTCCTTGTAATAATCCCAACTTCATCATTCAGTAGATTTTCATCCTCATTTCTCACCTGATATTTGGACAATAATGGTTGTGCTGAATGGAGTCGTGCAGTATCACTCCTGTTCATCAGAATTATTTTGTAATCCCCACTCCCCCCACCACCCCTTTTATATTCCCACTTCATGCAGAAAGGAAGATAATAATGAACAAATATCAGAGGATTACTGTGAAGGATCAATCACCCATTTATTTAAAGATAAATTTTTTTTTTTAGTACTAACATTGATATTCAACTTCCACTTTTCCACTTCAAATGATTATAATCCATACAACTACTGTAAACCCAAAATTTCTTTCCTAAAACTGAGTTTAGGAGATTAGTTGTGCAAAAGATATTTTCTACAAAAACATATTGCAAGATAATATTTTCGTTATGAAATAAATCATACCAATGGAAAAGGGCTATAGACTCTTCAATCCTTATCATCCTCTGGAATTGGCTTGTTCCTCCAAAAAACGGCGAGAGCGCTTCCACCAAGATGTGAAGAAGAAGAAGAGATGGCAGAAAGTAACATGAGCAAGAGATCCTAATCTGAAACTAGAGAAGGGAAATTGCCAAAAAAAAGAAAAAAGAAGAAATTATAACAATAGTTGGATGATGATGAGCAGATTCGTACCGCCATGCAAACGACACTGACAGCTGAAGGAACGGCAACAAGGGGATTCATGAAGTGCATTTGGGCAAGCAAAAATCCAAGTCCCGAGCTCTGCCAAAACGGATAAATAAACAAGTAGAAACGCTCAACAAATACCTTGACTAAACATGTTTGAGTGAAGTTGACATATGCTCTTTTGTTGCAAGATCAAGAATTTGTTTCCTTTTCTCCCACTGCTAGAGAATGTTAATCTACAAAATTATAAATTCAAGATGGAACTAAATGTTTATGTCTATTTTGCATTTTGAGAGGTATTCTTTGGTAGCATTTTGATTATGAAGTTAAATGTTTATGTCCATTTTGCATTAATTGACTTCAGAGAATAAGGATATTAGGTTTGCCACCCACTTTAAACAATTATAGGATGTAAAATCAGAAAACCCATTTAAATTGAGAAAATGGAGGAAAGGTCTTTCTGATTCTTGGTTAATTGTTTCCCAAAATGTGGTGAAGCTGTAAATGTTGCTCTTAAGAGGCACACTTGCAAGGAAAAAATTAACATTCCTCCATGTTTCTAAGGGTAAACGTTTTTTTTTGCTTTTGAAATGCTCTGTTTTTCTCGTAAACAGACTAGAGTGAATTATGGGAATCCCCTATGGGTGTTTGATACTGCAAAGTTTTTGGAAGAAACGGTGTCCTCATTTTGGTTAATATTAATAAAAAGGGTAATAATAATAAACAGCTAGCCCAAGAAAGTATAATTATGGTAACAATAAATTTCAAATTCTTTCAAAAACTATAGTGTATTCAAAATACTCAACCCTTTTTGATCTAGGAAGACCAACCAGTTTCTCCAATAATGTAGTTGTCTATCTTTAAGATATATGGTACATTTTTTTCCACAAAGAACAAGTTTGTAGATGAAATACTATAGTTTCCCACCATCGAGTATACAAAGTCGATTAATTTCTTACCAAGTTACTCATGCTTCATTGGCTTAGTTCACCAGTTGAATTTTTTTATCCGTACATGTGCAGTATTGGATGACTTGCCTCAAACTCAACTAATAACAAGCGAAAGTGATGCTTGGTGACAGAATACAAGAAGAAAGATAATCAAAAACTAACCATTTTACCAGTCACAAACGGTCCAAGGAAACCAAAGTACAATATTGTTCCATTAAGAGGGATATTTTTCCCCGTTAACTTTTATCAGTCCTGGCACCTAAATGAGTTTGTTTTAAGAAAAATATCCTTTAATGCCAGTATAAAATGCCACTGTATAAAATCCCCAAAATGTCAACATTCTCTTAAAAAAAGAAGTCACAATTGTCTAGTGAAACACTCCAGACAGAGAACCTGGTGAGACAGGTTACTCACACATGGAAGCTTATTTGCCCCCGGGTCACATACCAAGTTGCAGTCCCAGACATTCCCCACTTGGTATAAAAGGCTCACCTAAAACTAACGTCTTTTATTGTATAAAACTTTAGAAACATTAAAAAATTGGATGATCATTGATACATGTGACAAAACCTAATGTAAATGTAGTACTGGATTGGCTTGGTCATTATACCATCTGACAAAAATGGTCTTGTCTCAACAGCCAGCTAAAGCTGGTGACCAGAGACCTTCAGCAAAAAAGAAACGGAAAAGGAAAAAATGACCAGAAAGATACACCCTCCCCCAATTCATAAAAGATGGTACTTCATATGATTGAGCAAGAAACCATGCTATGATGATTGAGATTTATAAAGTTATAAATTCCAATTATTATGCTCAGAAAGATACAAAATTACCAGATACACTTCCAATTTTTATGATGGAGAAGATAAGTACCTGCATCTCACATTCTATGGAAATGGTACGAGAAGTGGATTCACCAAATGAGAATTTTGAAATCCAATAACCAAGAGCAAATGCAGCGGCATGTAGTATAGCACCAGGAAGAATGATTTGTGCTCCTTGAGTTTTTAAGACCTCCAAAACTTGCCCAATCTTGCAGACAGAAAATCCAAACTTAGTTCCTTTATGTAAAGCTACAAGGACAATGAAATAATCCCCAGAGCTACCAGTATGAGATAAACAGAATAGTTTCACAAATAAAAATAAAAATTAGTTTATCAGTAGTTAGCTCAACTGGCAGGCTCTCCAGCTCAGGAACTGGAGGTCCCAGGTTCGAGTCCCCTGGCTTACCTGATATATGGTCCTTTTGGGTGAGGTCATGTATCTGGGGTTAACCTTGTCCCCACTAAGTGGAGTCGGGGGCTCCACGTCACACACACCAAAAAACAAATAGCAAAAAAAAAAAAAACAAAACAAAAACTTACAGGGCTGGCACAAAGTAAGGTAGTAAGAATAACTCCAATTAAAGGCGTGACTGTAATTATCCTTGCTGTGAATTTGGGGAAGAACTCATTTAACAACACTGACAAATAAACCACAATAAGATTCAGCATATATGCTAAGATGTAGTGGGTCTTCCAGACAGGCCATGAATTGGACTAAAGCAATATCAATTCGCTGCAGAAGCAACTCTAATGGACTTTAGCCATAACACCTGTTAGTTACCTCCAACCACCGTTGGCACCAAAACTACCTGGAAAGTGCTGATAGCAAGGCCCTGCAATGATGAAACAATTAGTTTCAGTTTGATACACTTAAGAGGCAACGATACATTATCAAAGCAAATATGTGCCTGAAGATATTGTCGAGGAAAACAAAGGTGGCTTCAGGCAAATGGTAATAACAGAAAAAAAAAAAAAAAAGATTTGATGAGTAACGCTTGTGGAATTTCTCCATGCCAAAAGTCCACTAAGATACTGTAGACCTATGTTCTAGACTCTTTGCTCTCTGAACTGTTCCATTTACTTTATTTTCTTTTTCCTGACTACCTTAAAGGATGCAGTTTATGAGATAGCCATGGAGTTCCTATCAGGTTCCTTTTTGAGTAGGATATCTTCTAGGCAGATCCCATTTTCCTGTCTATGCACCTGTGATACCTGGACACTTCACCTTACCCTTCATACATATTTTAGAAGGGATTTTTGTTAGAATGGTTGCGTAACCAAATCCCAAACAAGCACCCAATATTAAGTTAATAAGGTTAAAATCTGTGATCTCATGATGGTCTGGGTCACAAGCTTGCTCTTGGTGGCTTTGCCACTTGATTCGTTTGGCTCTTTTGAAGGCTAATGGGATGAACATCTCATTCTCTCATACACCTACGTCGGTCAATGAGTTAGCGGACAGGCTAGCTAGGAGAGGTTTCAAAAGAGGATTTGTTCGTGGGCATTCCATTGGAGGACATGTTGAGTGAGATCATGGATGAGATCTTTAAAATCATTGGTGCCTATGTACCTCAAATAGGATTAGAAGAAAAAATTAAAAAACAATTTTGAGAAAAATAGATGGATTAATTCAAGCAATTCTTGATAAGTAGATGATATTCATAGGTTGGAACTTAAATGGTCATATTGGAGAAAAAAAGTGGAAGCTATGATAAAATACATAGGTACGAGGCTTTGTACATAGAAATAAGATCGGGAAAATATTTTTGAGTATGCAGTAACTTATGATCTTACATTAGAAAATACTTCTTTCAGAAAGAAATAAATATTTAATGACCATTAAGAGTGGACCAAATTGGAGCTAATCAATGCTTTCTTCTTAGAAGGAATAAGTTGGTAATTTACATGGATTGCAAAGTTATCCTTCTAGGAGAAAGTCTAGCTTCACAACATAGGTTGATGGTGATAGAATTTTGTATCAAGAGATGGAAATGAGGAATTCATATTAAAAGTGGCCAAAAAAAGATGATTGAGACTAAAAGGAGAAAAAAATAGTTACGTTTAGTTACAAACTAATGGAAACGGAAACCTGAGATCTAGAAGCAAAGCATACACAAATGTGGAATGAAATGACTGACAGCATAAAAAGAGCGGGAAAGATGTTTTAGGAGAATCTAAAGGTAAAATTCAATCACACAAAGAAACTTGGTGGCGGAATGATGAGGTTCAAAAGGTTGTTAAAGAGAGAAAAGCTTTAATATACGACTTAACAAAGAACTAGAAATCAGCAAAACTTAGAAAAATGTGTTTACAAAATGAAATCAAGAAGATAATAAATGAGACAAAAAGAAAGCATATGAAGCCTATATAGTAAGCTAAGTAGAAAATAGGATAAGAAATATGTATATAAGCTTGTAAGACCTAGAGACAAGGAAACAAGAGTTCTAGATCAAGTTAGACGTGTTAAGAGTGAAGGTTCAATAGTTTAAAGGATGAGGAGTTTAAGAAAGGTGAAGAGAACATTTTCAAAACGTTTTTAATAGGAAAGGTATTGAGAGCTATGGGTTAGGTGAAGATGTGAGTGTTAGGGAAACAAGAGACCATTACTATGTCGGATTAGTGCTGCTGAAGTGGAGGGGGACTTTAGCTAAAATGAAAACATGAAAGATTTTGAGACCCGATAGTATTCAACTGAACAATGAAAATGCATAGGCAAGATTGGCACATTTTGGTTAACCATATTATTTAATAGAATTTTGAGGACTAGAGGAATGCCGAATTCTTGAAACCAAACATTGTAGAACCTACATATAAAAACAAAGCTGTGTCAAAATTGTCGTAAATTATTATGGAATTAAGCTTATGCTCTTCAAACCATAGGAAAGGGTGATGGAGAAAAGATTAAACAAAACGACCCTAGTGTCACAAAATCAGTTTGGTTTTTATGCCTAGGTCTACCATTGAAACTACTTTTACTTATGCATTTAATGGAGAACTTTAGAGAGAATATACCTTCACATGTATTCTAATTATTTACAAAAAGCATATGACAGAACTCCTAGGGATTTAATCTGGTGGATTTTGATCAGCAAAGACATACCAATCAGATGTATTAATACCATTAAGAATAAGTAAGAGACAGTGGTAACTAAGGCGAGAACAATTAGCAGTGAGACAACTGAGTTTTCAGTAACAACAGCTTTACTTTAGAGGTCAGTTATAAGTCCCTTTGATTAGATGAACTAACAACTTATACTCAAAAGGAGGTGCTTTGATATATGCTATTTGCAGATGATACGGTATTGGTAAACCCAACTAGAGAGGGAGTTAATGCAAAACTAGAATAATGGAGGGATGCCTTGGAATCAAGAGGTTTTAAAATAAATCGAGTTAAGAATGATTATATGGAGTGTGGATTTTAGTACAAACCGTAGCAAGGGGTGAAGCAATGATAAGAATTGAGAACCAGGTGATTCCAAAAATAACCACTTTCTATATCTTAGATCAATTATTCATAAAGAGTGGGATATTAACGAGGACGCTGCACATAGAATTAGAGTTGGATGGCTTAAGTGGTAACTGGTAAGGTGCTTCTAGAGTGTTACAACGATTGACATATTCCATTTAATCTTAGAGGAAAATTCGTAAGATAGCTATTAGGGCCAGCTACAATATATGAAGCAGAATGTTGGACAACCAAGAAGCAAAATATTCATAAGTTGAGTGTTAACTTGTTGATGAAAGGAGAATGTTGAGATAGAAAAGTGGAAAGACTAGGAAATATAAAGGAATGAACATTGTTAAACACCAATTACTCTAAAAGCTCAAGCTGTTAGAGAACGGCACAACATTGTATATCAAATGGTTCAACACCCACCCGCACGTGCGGGCTCCGCACGGGAACAACACATTTGTGGGAAAATAAACACAGATAAATACCACCCCGGGATTCGAACACTCGACCTCCCACTCTAATACCATGTTAAACACCAATTACTCTAAAAGCTCAAGCTGTTAGAGAACGGCACAACAATCTATATCAAATGGTTCCACAAACATATCCAAAAGTATTTAGGAGTACCTCAAATAGGAGAGAAGATGAAAGAAAGTAGGTTAGGATGGTGTAGTCATGTTAAATGAAAACCTAGGGAGGCACCGGTTAGAAGGTATACAAGGGTGTATATTGAAGGATCAAAAAGGGTTAAAAGATAAGGATGGAGTTGATAAAAAATAATTAATTGCACCTGATCTGACTGAAGATATGGCTTTTGATAAATTGGGATGGCAAAACAAGATTTGTGTTGCCAACCAAACTAATTGGGAAAAGGCATTTTGTTATTGTTGTTGTTGTTTTTGTTGTCGTCGTCGTAAACAAGAATGGTTTTTAAATGGCGGATCTCGTAGGTCGGTTGCCTTCTCCTGCCTATACACCATTTCTACCTATATGCTATATCATAGACTAAACTTTTGGACTACTGAGCACACTTCCTAGGCTTTAGCTTCATATTATACCCAAAAACAAAGAAAAAAACAGAACAAAGTTGCTGCATAATTTTATAAGACAACAAATATGGGCTTACTGCTGCATCAACTGGAACAAGTTGACCTGCAAGAAGCATAGTAAGGAGTGGGGTCATAATAATAGCACCAATTGTTGAACACCTACAGAACCCATAACAGCAAATTGAAATGTGAATATCTTAATCAAAATTTGAACCACAGAAACCACTTATTTTACAATCAATCACACAGGCACAATTTGACAGAATAAGTATACTATGATCGCAGCCACCAAATCATCATGCTTTAGTAGACGACATCTATGAATACATTTGATTCAGTAACAGCTTTACAATCAAAATCCCAAGTTTGTTACCCAGTTCAATCTAGGACGATGAATTCTGAGATGCCACAGCTGAATGTTTCCGGGGCTTTGTTGATTTCTGGTGTGGTTTACCTTCAATTCTTGAAGCTAAACATGTTGAAAGAGAAAACTTGAACATTTAAATTGTTAAGTTCCAATAGTCACTCTTTAAACTATTCCTTTTTCTTCTATAGGCTATACTTATTTTGCTACATTAAATAATTTTACGAGCTAACTTATAATACCTCTGATTACTAGGTGGAGATTTTAATTGCCAGAATTTCTAAGTTGTTGTTTAACACAAAATGATTTGTGACTAATATGAAAATTTATAGTTAATGCACATAATAAAAGTATTCTTAAAACTGACCAGATTAATAGGCATAGAGCTTTCGTGAATCGATTAAGACCAGGACACATATCATTGCGTAGGTATAACATAGCATTCACAAAGTAATCAGACAATTTTATTTTTCTTTTCTTGAGTCAGTACACACAATTATGGCAAACGGTAAGCAGCCTCTATTTTTTTTTTTTTTTTTTTTGATAAAGGTTACGAAATTATATAAATAAGGAAGAATGTACAAACAGTAAAGGAGGAGGCCAGCA
>JAUPMG010107398.1:0-12116 GCA_031762675.1 Pachysandra terminalis | reverse complement strand
TCTCCTTTGAGGAAGTGAAGGTGATGTCTCTAGTCCTTGATGGACCGTATCGGGTCTATCGGATTCGGGACGTTACATAAGGTATGTACATTCATATACATACACAATCATTCATTCTATATGTACAATTTACATCCTCTTATTACTCGAGGATGAGCGATCATTCGCCAATCATGTCAGGATCATTCAGTAAAGTACCTTATGTACCTTACCGCTTACGTGTATGAATTGTTCACATGCAAATAGGTTTGAACTCACCTCAACCAAAGTCTTATCACTTGATTTGGAGTTATATATTTATATATATAACATGCAACTCATTAATTCGATTTACATCGTGTCATAAGGTTGAGGCTTATGACATAGTCATTTAACATCTTAGGTATTACTAGGGTACCTATGCGCACCTAGTTTCACACACCATACTATAAGTCTGAGTCCAGGTCCAAGTAGATTTCTAGGAACCACCGACCACATCAATCACCTACACACTAGTCATAGCAATCCATACGGTTCCCAGGGTCTTGTGTAAACCCTAGGTTATACATGTGTTCCCCCTACCTTGCCAAGCGGTCATAAAGTCATAGTGGTGGCATCCACTAGTCGGTATCCAATCTCAAACACCAACAACTACACACATACACCAATTAGCCATTATCAACGACTAACACATATTCGGAGCATAAGTGATCAATGGTCCGAGAGGCAAGGTTCAGATGGTGGTAGTCTAGAAATCTGATTAAGTCTGGAAAACGTTGACTTTTCAACAAAACAATTTTAGAGTCCAAGAAATAATACTTTTCTCACCGGACTTTGGACATCTAGTCTTTGTATGATGTAACTAAATTTTACAAATTATTAGGGGCCTCAAATGTTAGTTAAAAGTGCCCCAACTGAAAAATGGAGTTTTTGACAAACGTTATGAAAACCAGAATTTGCACTCAAACCCAAGAGTTGATTTTTATACAATCAGAATTTGGGTCTGGGAGTATTTTTTTTGAACTCAAATAGGGGGGTGTTTGCTTATTTACATGTAATATCTTATATAAATGGACATTTACTTAAATGATATTCATGTAAGTAAGATGCTGTCTGAAGGACCACGCTGTCCTGAGGACAAGTGCTGAAGCAACTGGGCCATGAATGTCACTTTGTACATGATCAGTGGGTGCCGCTGTCCTGAGTACAAATGGTGAAGCAACCGGGCCCTGAATGCCACTCTCTACGTGGTCTGTGGGTGTCGTCGTTGCCATCGACCAAATCACCGACCACCCCGTCGGTGGGTCCGTCGGTGAACTGAGGAACTCGTCGACAGAAACCACCCGGAGCCTACTTTTCGTCTGTAGGTCCCGTCGGTGGACCGAAAAACCCGCCGATAGAAACCTATACAAACCCGTCGGTGGGTCCCTTCGGTGGGCCGACGACCCGCCGTCAGACGCGATTTCTGGGTTTTTTGCCCTGATTTCACACACTGTTCGGTGTCTTCCTATTCTAAGATTTATGGCTACTTTCCCTACGATATTCTGGGTCTAAAATACACACTTTAAACTAACCATTAATCACACTCATGTATTTGAAATCAAATCAAACAATTAGTGACATATAAACTTGCATAATGAACCCAAGAATGTGAAATGAGTAATCTACACTCAAAGATACACAAATGCACAAACATCAACACTAGATCATGAAATGAATGAGCCAAAACACTCAAGAATCATACATGATAACAAAAAAAATCTCATGTTTCTTCATGGAACACATTCAAATATGGAATCAAAGAAGTACACAATGTACTTACCTCAGGCGAAGAACAAAATCCTAGTCCGTGTGCCTCAAATGTTCAAGCTGAACCTCTTCTTCTTCCACCTCTGGCTCTCCTTCTTGGTCTTCTAGGTTTTCTGCTCCCTCTCTTGCTCTCCTCTTCTCAGCACAGCAAAATCAAACAAAGAAGGGCTCTAGGGTTAGCTTAAGCCCTATAAACCCAACTCATAAAATCCTAGCCCTTAGATCTAGGTTTCTCTTTAAGTGATAAATCCCCACCTTTAGATTAATTTTAAGTGAGGGTGATAATGTGTGTTCTCATGTATGAGTTCCATGCATGTTAACCAATAAAAATCCATTTTTCTAAATTTTCTCCAAAATCCCCAAATTATTAATTCAACTAATTTTTTTTTTTTAAATCACAAATTTCGCCCAAAACTCATTTATAAAACTTCAGGTCATTACACGTTCAGCACACCGAGTAGGTCGCCGAACGTCGCGAATAGGTATAATATGGGGATTTCATCCCGAAATTTCATCCCATGCAAGGAAAATTCCAAGTAAGGGCATCATTCTATCATTCTCATATGTGCAACAATTCTAACACTAAAAGGAATATCAATCACAATGGTTTGTGTGTATATGGTGAATCATTGATAAACAAAGCAATATAAATAAGGGTTTTCAATGGCCAATACCTATGGCACTACTCAAATCATCAACTTGAAGGAATTTGTTCACTTACTTAATAGAGATGAGGGAGAAAATGCTAGAATTCCTCGAAGCACTAAGTTCTCCTTCTCCAAAGTCTCCATGCAAGCAAAAATAAGAAAAAGGAAAAATGTTTCTAAGGTTGCATTGTGTTTCTACTTAAGTAAGAAGGGAAATATGAAGTCCCTAGTCCTTAGGTTTAAATTGTAACCCAAATATCATCACATCAACTATAACCTTACCGTATAAGACCATAGGGTAAATGGGTGAGTGGGAGTTGGTATCCTAATTCATTTACCAAAACGTCCTCTTCTAAAATCCTAGCCACACAATACAATTCAAATAAGAGAATCCAGATCATGAACACACATCACAGCTATGGGATTTAGGCGATCCTCACCGCACATCATGATCTATAAAAGGGCCGTGCTACGGTGTGTGCAGCCATGCTCGTAAGGCACGACACACCCGATCACATGGTCGGATTAACATGGTGGTTAAACCAAACAAAAGTAAATAACCATCACATGGTTCAGGAGTCAGATCTCTCACAATCAAGAAATTTTAGGTTTTCACACGCTTCTTACATCAGAACACAGTCAAGTCCTAATAAGGATGCGTCAGTGTATATCACAAAATTCATGCCGCTCACGGGAATAGTCAAGACAGGTACTGTAGTGAACTTCTTCTTGAGTGTTGTGAAAGCTTGTTGGCAAGCATCATCCCAAACAAAATTTGCGTCCTTCCTTGTGAGTTTGGTCAATGGTACAGCAATGCATGAGAATCCTTCAATGAATCGATGGTAGTAGCCCGCTAATCTGAGAAAGCTACGAACTTTCGATACATTCTTGGGTTGTTCCCAATCTAGTATCGCTTCCACCTGGCTTGAGTCAGAAGTGATTCCATCCTTAGACACCACATGTCCTAGGAACTTTACTTCTTCCTGCCAAAAATCACATTTAGGAAATTTGGCAGAGTCGATGGTCCATCTAAGTTTGTAGTGTCGTTTGGAGATGCCCTTCACGTTCTTCTTTGATTTTGGAGTAAACCAAGATGTCGTCGACAAATAACACCATGAATTCGTCCAAGTAGGGTCTGAAGATCCTTTGCATTAAGTCCATAAATGCCACCGATGCATTGGTTAAGCCAGAAGGCATAACCACAAACTCGAAGTGTGCATACCTTTTTGGAAAGCTATCTTTGGTACATCTTCTTCCCTGATTCGTAGTAGATGATATCCGGATATGAGATCGATCTTGGAGATGTATCTCGCTCCCTTCTATTGGTCAAACAAGTCTCCGATTCTTGGCAACGGGTACTTGTTCTTCACTGTTACTTGATTCAACATCCGGTAGTCGATGCGTAGCCTTAAGGTGCCATCCTTCTTCTTCATGAACAGAACGGGTGCACCCCATAGTGATGAACTCGGTTGAATGAATTGCAAGGCAAGCAACTCATCTAATTGCTTTCTGTCACGCCCCAGATCCTGTAACACTAATTCCTAGGTGGGATGGCACGGATCTCAAGGTAAGACCTTCGGGATCCATTTCTGGACCGCGGATTTCCGTATCATAACAAGGCATGAGGTAACAATCTTAATTAATTCACAAGAAAGTAGCGGAAGTAAAAGAATTTAATATATAATCATCAAGGTGAACCCAAATGTCAACATGCTTCAGCAAAGCCATATTTCAATTCCTCAAAAATTAAACTGAATTATAACAATTTAACGAAAGAAAATACATTGATAAATTCTCATAACAGAAAACAGTAAATTTGGTCCACGACCTCATCATATCTAGCTCAACTTGCAACATAAAATGTCACGTGAGCTTTGAATGCCCAGTAAGTATGATTTTGTCCCCCCCCCCGCCTCCCCCCTCCCCCATTCTCATTCTTATACATGATTCTAAAGATCATAGATAAACAACATGATACAAGAATATAAATGATGCAGTTAAGTGATGAGTATGATGCATGTAAAACATTCAAATGCTCTAATGGATGCTCAGTCAAAGAATACAATGCAGTATATGAAAATGTCTATATTTATGTGTAATGTTAAGTGTCCTTCATTGCAGCTTCAGTAACTTGTAAGGTTTCGGGACTGTAGTCACCAGGAACAACCGGCAGTCCCTCTCTTCGTTTTGAGCGCTAACCCATGGTACAAAGGCCGCCATTTGCTAACTTTAGAGTGTACAATACTCACGGTCCAGGGCTGACAAATGGATTCAACTATGATTTCCATACTTATTTTGTAGGACATTCAACCTATAGGTCTAGAAAACCTATTATATTCACCTCCCGGGCACACTTGACACCGCGCATGAACATAGTATGCATGCATCAATTTCCATAGGACACGACTGAGAATCTCCCTCGGAAACTTTCCTCGCGCCCATACACGTCCATAATTCGTTGGATTTCATCATTCAAATCCAAATGAGATATAATCAAAGGTCAAATAAAAGAACTTCCATAAATGTTTTTCAAACTGGAGACTCATTTAAGGAGTGTGTTCAATAGGTTAGCACGTGCCATTCGCACAATTAAGTCAAAACCAATACTGACACCCAAACCCTTAAACTCTCCAAAGAAAAGTAGTTCTGTCCAAAATAATTCCATCGGTAGGCCCATCGGTGTACCGACGCCTACCGATCAACTCAATTCATAACTCTCTTATATACTATCGGTAGGCCCGTCGGTGTACCGACACGTACCGACCAACTCAAATCTCAAAATCTCATCTACTGTCGGTAGGCCTGTCGGTGTACCGACGCCTACCGATCAATAACAGTAATACCCAGTCGGTAGGCCCGTCATTGTACCGACGCCTATCGACCAAGATGGTCAAATCCTCCTTCGATGGGTCCATCGATTTACCGACGCCTACCAATCAGCCATAAAAATCCCCTGTCGGTAGGGCCATCGGTTTAACGACGCCTACCGACCAATTCAAGTCTAAAATACATAGGTCCCTATCGGTAGGCCGATCGGTGTACCGACGCCTACCAACGCATGTCAGAGATACTCAATCGGTGGCACGATCGGTGCATAGATGCCTACCAATGAGCTCGATAATTATAAATTAATACCATCGGTAGGCCCGTTGGTGTACTGACACACCTACCGATGAGTAATATTCATAATTTCTGGGTTACTAATGGCAGTTCAAACATCATAAATAAATACGATTTAATTAAACATGAATTTTAACATAGATTTCATCATGCTCTCTCTTAAGTTAATAACTATAGAAATCAGACAGCTGATCATGCTATAAATGTTGAACATTACTCCATGGGTATCATGTGATTTCTCTTAAATTAAAAGGAACAATCATGTATAAAAATTAAGACCTATACATAATAAACTACTTTCAATCTTTCTAGTGCTCGAGATAGAAAACGTGTAATCTTTGGTACAATCTTCCTTTAGCCTTCTCTTCTTCTTCCTCTATTCTTCTCTGAAGCAAAGGCTAGCTTCAGATTTCTCTCAACTCTCAATCTCTCTCTCAGTTTCTTCTCTCACTGATTTCTACTTCTCTCTTGAAACACAAGCTTTGTGTTTCAACGGATGGAGAGGTTAGAGATATAGGGAGTTAGCTCCCCACTTCTCTCCCATCTCTCCTCCACGTAACAGCCATGAACGCACGACCAAATCAACACACGGTTCGTGCGTTCGAAAGGTCAGGGAAAAATCACTTTACAAATTTATACCCACAAGTCACCTAATTATACTAAGGACCCTAGCTATAACGTTTAATTACAAAAACACCCTTCGCATTAATTAAATACACAAACCATATAAACATAACCAATTAGAATAACCAAGTACATAAATTAATTAAGGAGGAAATAAATTTAAAGGTTTTAGGTCATTATAACCTACTCCCCTGAAAAGAATTTCGTCCCTGAAATTACGCACATTAATTCGTGAACAGTTGAGGGTAACATTCCCAAATCTAGGACTCTAGCTCCCATAGAGCTTCAGATTCATCGTGATGACTCCACTAAATCTTCACAAAAGGTATAGTCTTGGTCCTCAAGTCTTGTTCCTTCTTATCTAGAACTCGCATAGGTTGCTCTATGTATGATACATCTTTTCGTAGCTACAACTGACTCCAGTATAGAACATGTGACTGGTCGGGCTCATACTTTCGTAACAGTGACACAGGGAATACATCGTGTATAGCCAAAAGCTGCGTAGGTAGAGCTACTCTATATGCCATTCATCTGATACGCTCAAGTACTTGGAATGGTCGAACATAGCTGGAGCAAGCTTCCCTTTATGGCTGAAGCGCATAACCCCCCTTCATCGGAGACACCTTGAGGAAAACATGATCACCAATAGCAAACTCAAGGTCTCTCCTCTTCTTATCATTGTAGCTCTTCTTTCTACTTTGGGCCGTTTTCAGTATCTCTTTGATCAGCTTCACCTTATCAGTAGTTTCTTGGACGAGCTCGGGTCCAAGAATACTGCTCTCACCAACTTCTACCCAACAGATAGGTGAATGAAACGGTCTCCCATACAGTGCCTCAGAAGGAGCCAAGGCAATACTCGAGTGATAGCGGTTGTTGTATGAGAATTCCACCAGAGGTAGATGTTCTCTTCAACTACCACCGAAGCCCATCACACAAGCTCGCAGCATATCCTCCAGCACTTGATTCACCCTCTCAGTCTAACCGTCTGTCTGGGGATGGTAGGCCTTACTGAAGTCTAACTGAGTGCCCATGGCCCTCTGCAAACTCTCCTAGAACTTCGACGTGAAAAGTGAACACCGGTTTGAGACTATGCTGACTGGTACACCATGAAGTCGCATTATCTCTCGTACGTAAAGCCTAGCATTCTCCTCCGCTGTAGCTGAAGTCCTAACTGGCAAAAAATGAGCAGACTTGGTGAGTCAATCTACTATCACCCAAATCGAGTCCAGTGTACCCCCGGTCTTCGGCAAACCCACTACGAAGTCCATAGTGATGTGCTCCCACTTCCACTTAGATATAGGCAGAGGCTACAATAGTCTAACTGATCTCTGGTGCTCGGCCTTTACCTGCTGACAAGTGAGGCATCTCGCTACAAGCTGAGCTATCTCCTTCTTCATTCCCGGTCACCAGAAGTTCACCCTCAGGTCACGATACAACTTCGTGCTCCCTAGATGTATAGAATACAGTGAACTATGTGACTACTCCAGGATCTCCCTCCTGATCTGCTGATCATCTGGCACATAAAGTCTACCCTGGTACCTGATCAACCCATCTGCGTGTAAACTCCACTCTGGCTTTCCGTCATCTGCAGCTAACATCTGTAAATCATGATCTTTCCTCTGACCAGCCGCAATACGAAGCTCCAAATAGGGCTTGGCAACTAAACTAAATAGAATGCTCCCTCCAAGATTATCCACTGGTCGAACTCTCAGGTCTGCTAAGGCAAGACATAGACTCCACTCCTGGTGCATCAAATGAGCTAGCATTCCACGAGGTCTACATCTCAATGCATCATGAACAACATTCGCCTTCCCAGGATGATAGTTGAGTGTCGAAACATAGTCGTTCAACAACTCAATCCACCTCCTCTGGCGCATGTTGAGGTCTCTCTGAGTGAAGATGTATTTTAGACATTTATGTTCTGAAAACAACTCGAACTCCTCTCCATACAGATTGTGTCGCCATAACTTCAGGGCAAAGACCACTGCAACCAACTCAACATCATGTGTAGGGTAGTTACGCTCATGAGTCTTAAGTTGTCGCGATGCGTAAGCCACAACTCTCTATTCTGCATAAGAACTGCACCCAATCCCTGCAATGATGCATCTGTATAAACCTCCATCTTCTGGCCACTGACTGGTATGACAAGAACGGGAGTTGTAGTCAACCTCTTCTTTAACTCCTCAAATGCTACCTCACACTGATCATTCCAGTCGAACCTCTCCTCCTTCCTGGTCAGTTAGGTCAAAGGTGCTGCTATGGTGGAAAACTTCTCGATAAACTTCCTGTAGTAACCCGCCAGACCGAGGAAGCTCCTAATCTCTGATGCATTCTTTGGTCGCTCCCAATCTAGAACTGCATCCACCTTTGATGAATCCACGGAGAAGTCACTCCTAGAAACCACATGACCAAGAAACTTCACCTCTTCCTTCCAGAAGTCGCACTTCTCAAACTTGGCGTACAACTGGTGCTCACACAAAGTCTGCAATACTATCCTAAGGTGCTCATCATGCTGCTCTCTAGACCTCGAATAAATTAGAATGTCATCTACAAAGATAAAGACAAACTGGTCCAAATAAGGTCTGAACACATGTTGCGTCCGATCCATGAATGCCTTCAGCGCATTCGTCAACCCAAATGGCATCACTACAAATTTGTAATGTGTAATAACCCAAATAAATTCTGAAAACATTAATTTAGAACTTTAGGGTAGGGTGGAAATTTGTCTAACTAGACAGATTCGGACTCTCATTTAGTAAATCTAGTGTAGGGCATTTAATGTCCTTGACCACATGCTGAGAGACACTAGAAAACCTTAGAATAGTGACAGATTAGTTTAACATAATAAATCTAAGGGTAGTAGTAATTTGATAGGTTAAATTTAAAGATCAAATGGGAGTAAAATAATATAGAAACTTTGACTTTCCTATTAGTATATTTCTATATTCTATCTCATGTGTTGAATTTAGTTTAGATTTGGATCGCCGATCGGGTTAGATCCGGCCATGCAATCAAGCTTGTTAGGGAACTTGGGTGTTTATGTTATGTACAGTAGTAAAGCCCTCAACGTGTTGTGAGAATGGCAAAGTTGTACATTAGATTATTAGTTGGGTTGTAGGGTTAAATTTGAGTATGGGTATGAATGGAAGGATAGGATGAATTGAAGGGTGGATGGGTGAGATCTAGTTGACCAATAGATGGAGGGCTAGGACGATGCCATGTGTAGGGTTAGGTTTAAGAAGAGAAAAGAGGATCTCAAGCCTCTTTCTCTCATTTGGGGAGTTAGAGGCTAGGGCTTGTTGGAGCTTTGAGAAGAAAGAAGATGGAGAAGGAGTTGGAGAAGAAGAATAGAAAGAAAAAAATGAGTGGTGTTTGAGGATTCTCACGACATCAAGCAAAGGTAAGTGGATATTTTCAAGAATGTAATTAAATTCCTAGGCTTTATGCATTTCTCTTTACTTCCATGTCCAAAATGTTGAGTTTTTGGGTGGAGTTTAGTAGATACTAGAAATATGAAGTATAAGGAAGGTTACCTTATAGTTGTATAAGCAAACCAATAGAAAACCCCTAGCTTTTAGCCCGTTCACTACGTGTAGCGAGCTGTTGGGTGCACCGAAGGGTCGCCGAACTTGAATTTCTGGGCAGTGGGCGGACATTTCGGTGCGCCGAAGGGTCGCCGAACTTGAATGTCAGCCGAGAGATCACCGAGGTAGCTTCGGGGCGCCAAAATCAGCTTCGGTGCGCCAAAGACGGAGGTTCTGGATTCGTCACCGAATCTTAGATGAGTTCGCCGAGTGGGACTTCAGTGCGCCGAAGACTACGCTGAGACCTCGCCTAACCTATAGATTGGAGCAATTTTAATTTAATAATGGCAGTATATTTATGTAGGGTAGAATAAGTGAATGCCATGTTTGTATGTTAATTATTGTGTGAGTTTGTATAGAAAATTGTGGTTGTATCATGGTATAATATTATAAAACATGCTTGCTAAATGGTGTTGTTCAATGATTTTGTATAGTAGTAAGTATGTACAAACTAGGTCCTATTACACCCTGTACACAAGGTAGTATGTAATTCTGTTTGTATGCCTTATGCACATGCCATGTTGTTAGTATAACATTTGTTTCTTAACTATGATTAATGAAGTGAAATATACAAATATGAGAAGTGACTTAGAGTAGTCAAACACTAATAGCTGTTTCCACATGGAGTTATATCCATGCAGTGATAAGATGTAGAGATTGACAAGGCGATCAACACCTACGAATAGAGTTCTACCTGACACGTTACATAAAGATTTTTTATATTCCTTTCTATGAATTGCTATGATGAAGTGTGATATATGTTCCTGTGATTTCATCCTGCACACTATTACTTGAATGTTTAGTTAGCATGCACCTCATCACATGCACAGCATTTACTCTTGACCATGGACTTGGTCTATGAGTAACACCCTATCCTTGAGTCTACAGTTTGAGGACTCATGAGTTATTATATGAGAGTATTATGACCTAAAAGTCATATTAAGTGAGGAGACTTAGTTAAGTGGTTGAGAGATTGATCACCCCAATAGACCAGCAAATGTGTTCTCCCTTGGTGTCGGATGCAATTAGGCATAGAACCCAAGAGACATGAGGAAGGATGATAGGTGAGGGCTCCTTATAGCGGTAAGTCCCAATATCTGAATCATGTAATTGAGTGAACTCTGACCAATGATCAGTATTGCTTGGTTCCCTGACGTGATTTTGTGTGAGGCCTTGGGATGCGTCCCTATGTTCGAAAATAAGGTGAGGTGATTGTGTCCTCTAGGTCAAAAGCCCTTAGAACTATGTTGTGCACATAGAATAGTATGTTATTCAATCCATTCATACGGGGGTGGTTACTGTGTGTGCATCCTAAATAGTACGATTGAGATCATATGCTGGAACCATCAATGACTGTCACTGAGCAGAAATGAACTTTTCTTTGGGTCTTGGCCTACCCAAAGGTGGATCGGTCTACCTTAATAACAACAGAGACCCATTGTAGATTAGAATGTATGCTTACATTACATGTGGTGAGATATGTATGGTAGGTGCACAACATGCATTAATTAAGTAGCAGACCTCATGCATCTACTTCTGTTTGTTGTATGGACGGTAAGTATTGCGAATTGCAAGTTCATTAGGATAGTCTTATATATTCCTGAAACTATCTTTCTTATTGACTAGTGTAGCTCACGCTTTATAGCGACCACCATTTCAGGTACATAGATGAAGATCAAGTTGAAGACCTAGATGAAGAACTGAACGTGAAATTCACTTGTTGATAAAATGTAATTGCTATTAGGGGGTTTAATTTATGTTATTTAGTTTTATTAAATCAAGAAATTGTAACACGACTAATTTTCCTTCAGCTTTCTTGAATGGATTTATATGTAGTTTATCTTACAAATAATCTCAAAGAAATTCCAATACATAATCATTTCTTTCTTGCGACTCTAATAACTTAAATTCTATAGAAGTAATCTTCATTAGGATTTTCTATTTAAGTTATATACTTAGACTACTATTAGGAATTGATTTGCAAATACTAGACTAGTTATATTTCCGTTGCTTGTATTAAAATTAACCACATAGGATGTTAATTAGGATCTTTAATATCTTAATAGTTAAATCTTAATTAATATCCATTATATATATATTTAGCTCGACTTGGCTAGATATCGCCTTGCCATTCCCTGCTTCGTTTGGGGTATATGTTGCAAATCCAAATTCTGAACCTCCAATGAGGATTTCGGATTTTGGTCGTGACATAATGTCCATATTGAGTGTGAAAGGCCATCTCGTGGATATCCTCCTCCCTGATCCTCAACTGATGGTATGTAATGACCTGGACCCTTAAAGGAATATTTCCTAATTAATTATTATTATTAATTATTTATTTTTATTTAAATTA
>JAUPMG010107397.1:0-25882 GCA_031762675.1 Pachysandra terminalis | reverse complement strand
TAGATACTCTCTTCTCTAGAGTATTGATGTTGTTGAAGCTGAGAATGTGGAGCTCAGAATGAGTTTGAAAATTGGAGGAAAAACGGGAGCAACTAAAATGATGCGAAAAAACAATAATGAAAAGGCCGTTAACGGCGTTAGTTTTTTTTTTAAATAACACATGGGTACCCTTGCTAATTTGCCTTTGGTACTATTTTGGTATCCACGTAGTAGCAACCCAACGGTGCTGTATGAATTGCTGCAAGTCTTAAGCCGTAGAGGATGCAAGCCCTATGTGGCGCTATCCAATTGGTTGTGCAGGAAAAATGTGCCAAATAAGGTAGAAGATTTGCTCTTCATTTTGGAAGATAGAGGTGCAATTGTCTTGCGCCTCTTTCTAACAAAATGTCCTCAAAGTTATGATTGGCTTAGTCTGCGTTTCGCCTAGCTTTTGCTTTTGGATAAACACTCATTAGATAAGTGACTCAATGGAGCACTTATCTACAACAACAATAAACTGCTTCCTTGAAGAAAATAACATTTGGTAAGGCTGCGTTATTATTATAAATACTATACTAACTTATATAATAAGTCTTATACTATATAAGTTAAATTCAATTTTATATTATAGTATATAAGTTATATGTAAGTTTATTGCTTATATAATATTAACGTATAGTACTTATATTAACTTATAGAGCTTATAATTTGTACCGTATATATATTATTTAATTATTATATCACTTACATATAACATTATAACTTATATAATTTAAGTACTTACATATTATGAGTTATATAAGTTATATTATTTTATATTATATAATTATATTATGATAAGTATATTTGTAAGTTATATAACTTATATATTATTATATAACTTATATAATTTAAGTACTAATTTATTATGAGTTATATAAGTGTACTTTACATAAGTTAAATTGTTATAAGTTATATAACTTTATATTAAAGACTTATATCATCATAAATATATTTTACATTATATATTATTATTATATACTTGCATAAAATTGGATCGGACCGATCCAACCGATACCGATACGGATCGTCCGATCTAACCAATCCAAATTTTTTTTCAATTGCCTTTGGAATGGACCGATCCAACAGATACCGATATGGATTAGCCAATCCAATCCGGTCCGATCCAAAAAAAATTTCAAAGGACGAACCAAAAGTTGGATCGGACCAGATCGACCGATCCAAGATCCAGAGAATAAAAACCTTGCTTGTTATCATTTGATGTTAATACAAGTGCAACTTCTCCCAAGCTCTTATGCGTTAAGCTATTTCAGGACTTTAGTAATATTTTTAACATACTTATTTTACCCTTAAACTTTCATAAGCACTTAAATAAAAGTTATTTTAAACTTTAATAATATTTTTATAATACCTATTTTACCAATAAACTTTCATAAACACTTGAACAAATGTATTTACCAAATGCTATTTTCTTCAAATAAGCAATTTATTTTTGCTATGGATAAGTGCTCCCATTGAGCAACTTATCCAACGAGTGCTTATCAATAAGCACTAGTCGGGCGAAACACAACCTAAAAGTACTTCATAAAAAAAATGAGGTTGCATTCTGCCCAACTTATGTTTTTGGACAAGCACTCATTAGATAACGGTCTGACTTGTGTTTTTGGATAGGCTCTCGTTAGATAAGTGACTTAAATACCATACCAAGACACACTCGTATAAATTATCTTAAAACTTAAGGATAAAAATATCATCTTGAATGACTTAGTATTGGGTTCAAGGTTAAAAGTGTATTACTTTATAAAGTATCACTAATGTTTAGAAACCACTCCACACACAAGTGGTAAGGAGAAGTTGAGAGCAACTTTTTATGGACTATTTTCTTCCATTGCTTATAAGTAAAAACTTACCCATATATCATTATCAAACACGCTAATGAATTTAAAAAGAACTTTAATAAGTTATAAGCTCCAATAAGCACTTAGCTAAGCAATGACAAACACATCCGAGGTTGTTTTGTAGACAATAAAACTACATAAACCCACAAGTATCATCATCCCTTGGCAGGTGAGGTTGCATGCCCTACAGGGTGCACATGATTCTGAACTTCAGAACTACTAGCCTAACAATGCTTCGCAACATTGGCAAAATAGGCATGTTAATTTTTTCCCTATTTAAATAAAGAGTAGAGATTTTTCACTCAAGCGGAATATCTACATATCTGCACTTTCGGGTTTCATGGTGAAAAACAATTATGTGACAAATACATCAACCATTAAGCTTTCTTCAAAATTTCAGCAGAGATCACAACAAATTTAATCATGAATGTGGCCATCTAAGAAAAACAGATCATACAAAGGAAGTCAAGAGATTATACAATTGCAAAAAGAACATAAGCTCATACCTCCTAGAGATAGCCAGTACGAGACAGTCTGATGAAGTAACGGTTCACTAGAATTCCTAGATATAAGGCTCCGTTTGAAAACCAGAAAGTTAGTTGGAAAAGTAAAATGCCAAAACGCAATATATTGAAAAGTAAAATTTAATTTTCCTACTAACTATTTAGTCGTATCAGGAAAATGTATGACTGACAAAAAAAACTTGACTTTGATGATTGGTTAATATGACTGAATGAGAAAAAATTTTCATCTGCTCGTTTACCTTTCATTGTATAAATGCGGGAAGAAGAAAGCTTTAGTAGTGAAGGGTAAGATGGGAAACATGCTCTTCTTCTCACCTTTTCGTTTTTCTTTCCCACAAATTCCTTTCTTTGTTATTACAAAATAAAAAGGGCCATTTTTTTGCAATCAAAAGAGTTTGACTGAAATATTTTCTGTAAGATCCATACTTTCTAGATATCCAAACACACATTTTATGCAAGAAAATCATATTTACTTTATATTCCGGTCATCTAAACGAAGTCTCGAGGAAGTAGATCTAGCTTCTATCAAGGAAACAAAAGTACATCATCCATCTTAACCTTCTCAACAATCTCCTATGGCTCATTCATTTTCGTCAGTCAGTCAAACCATTAACTAGAACCTATCATTGATGCAAACATAAGAACCGAATCAAATGAAGCAACAAGTTCTTATTATTCCAAGTTACTTGGGTTGATTACACCCATCATCATAGTGTTTAAACTCAGTATCGGATCGGGGATTGCCCTGGTCTGATACCGAGTTGGATTGTCAATCCAACTCGGGATCGGTCAATCCAAACATGGTCCAATTATTATTCTTAAAAAAATTCATAAAAGTTCTTAGGGGTTTCGGATGATCCATATTGGATCGTCCGATCTAACTCGGCTGAAACCGAGTCAAAGAACTTTAGCAATTTTTGGGATCGGGTTGGGACCGTGACTTGTCCCTAGCCAATCCGACTCTGGATCAGACGATACTTAACACTATGCCCATCATTAACGCAAACATAAGAACCGAATTGAAGAATACAAATCAATTGAAGTAATGAGTTCCTATCATTCCAAGTTATTAGAGTTGATTACCTCCTTCAAAGGAAGAGTAGCTTCAACTTTCATCCATGAATTCACAACACTTCCTTTAAGCTTTTTCTTCATCTTTTCAATAATCTTGTTGGCCTCATCCATTTTCGACATCTTAACCAATCCATTAACCATACCATCCATCGACGCAAATGGAGGAACCCAATTCCTTGCTAAACTTCGTTCACACATATCCAATGCCAGCTCAAATTCTCCCTCCTCAACCAAATGAGAAATCAAAGTAACATACGTATTGGCATTCGGAGAAAAAGATCCATTCGAAGACATTCTATCCAAAACCTTCTTTGCTGATTCGAAATCTCCAATCTTGCACAAACCATCAATAACAGTATCGTAGCTAGCCCAATTCGGTTTGATACCCTTTGAAACCATCTCATCTAGGAGTTTATTGGTTCTAACACTCTTCTTACTCCTGCAAAGCCTTGAAATTTTATGATTGTAAGTAGTCAAATTAGGATTCAGTCAACCATTAACCAGAACCCATCATTGATGCAAACATAAGAACCAAAACGAAGAAGACAAATCAATTGAAGCAATGGATTCCTATCATCACAAGTTATTTGAGTTGATTACCTCGTTCAAAGGAAGAGTAGCTTCAACTTTCATCCAGGAATTCACGGCACTTCCTTTAAGCTTTTTCTTCATCTTCTCAACAATCTTGTTTGCCCCATCCATTTTCGGCATCCTTAGCCAATCCATTAACCAGACCATCCATCGACGTAAATGGAGGAACCCAATTCCTTGCTAAACTTTGTTCACACATATCCAATGCCAACTCAAATTCTCCCTCCTTAACCAAATGATAAAATCAAAGTAACATAAGTATCAGCATTCGGAGAAAAAGATCCATCCGAAGACATTCTATCCATAACCTTCTTTGCCGAATCGAAATCTCCAACCTTGCAAAAACCATCAATAACAGTATTGTAGCTAGCCAATTTTGGTTCGATACCCTTTGAAACCATTTCATCTAAGAGTTTATTAGCTCTAACACTCTCCTTACTCCTGCAGAGCCTTGAAATTTTATGATTATAAGTAGTCAAATTAGGGTTCAATCCTTTCCTTGAGATTTCCTTTAGAGTCTCATCAAACTTAGTTTCATCTCCATCTTTCAAGTAACCTTCTAACAATATATTATATGAACCAATATCAGGTTTTACCCCATTTTCTTTCTCAATCTTATCAATCAAAGAACGAGCTAATCCCATGGATTTCTCTCTACAGAAAGATTGCAGAACAATATTATATGAGACTATACCTGGAGAAACACCAATCTTTGATGGAACCTCCGCAAAGCAGTCACGAACTCGATCGAAACGTCGATTCTCCAAGAAAACACTGAAGAGTGCACAGAGGGATTTCTCAGTTCTCTTGCATCCAAGCTCTTCCATCTGATCAAACGTACGGAGAGCTTGATCAATCATATGGGAACTGGAGTAGAGCATCATGATTCGTATCCAGAAACCCTCGGATTTTAAAATCGGCGACTCTGTGAGCGATTTCTGGTGCTCGAGAATCCGTTCGATGAGGTCGAAACGTCCAATTCCAGCGAGTTTACGAATAGAGAGATCAAAAACGGGTCGATCGCGAAGGAATCGAGAGAAATTGGAGGATTTCTGGAAGATCTCGACTAGCTTTTCAGGGTCAGATTCGGATCGAATGGCGGACTTCACTGTACGAAATGATGAAACCGAGGGTTTCTCTTTTGCAGATAAAGAAGCATTAGAGATTAAACGTCGATCGATATGGAAACTAGGGTTTCTACGAAGTGCCGTCATTGAAGAGCTTGACGAAGAGAAATTAGGGTTTTAGCTCTGGTTTTGATTCAGAACGTTCGATAACTGGGAGAATTAAGGCCTGTTTGTCTTTTTTATCCATATTTAAGTTTCAGTCGTTCAAAGTTTAGCCAAGTGAGCAATGTGAGTTTAAAAAATTATGGAGTAATTTGGGAAAGTTAAAGAATTTAAAAAGGGGCAAAATGGGTATTATAAAATTATATGAGGATAAAATAATTTTAATAAAACTATCACTTAAATGACTAAATTGATTCTGGTAAAAGCAATTTTGTGAAGCAATAGTCGATTGCTTCAATAGAATCAGCAATAAACACGCTTAATGTATATGGTTAATCGCTTCTAAACTTGAGAATCATTTTCAAGGCCAAAGAAGCAATGTCAAACACGCCCTATGTTTCACTGTTGAACCATTACAAAAGATCAAATTATACTTTTACCCTTTTTTTTATAATAATTTCAATCCTAAATATTCTAGACTGTCGGTGACGCAATCTTTTCTAGCTTCGACGATGATATGTATACTCTCCATCTCTCTTTTTCTTTCACTCATCTTTGGAAAAAACTAGTTTCATTTGAAACTTACTCTGGCCAGGAACATGTCGAAGAAATTTACATCTCTGAAAAGCAAGTACATTTATAGAGAAACAAACTTTGCAGCTGATGAGTTAGCGAATTTTGCCATTGATCTCAATTTTCTTGTTTTTTGGAAAAGATCGAGTGTGGATCCTATGCGGGTGGCAGTTAGGTGTGAGTGAGTGCGGGCGGCACTCTATTGACCCACGTCACTTCAATGCATGTGAGTAAATAAAAAAATAACATTAATTTTTATTTTCTTTCATTCACATGTTCGGGGTGGTCAATAGAGTGCTGCATGACCACCCTCACTTGATCCAATGCCGAAAAGACCCACTTCAGTTTATTGTTCCTATCATTAAGTATGACCTATATGGTCGAACCACAACTCGTTTTGTTTAAGTTTTATCCTTTTACCAAAAAGAAAAAATCACACGTGTGAAGAGGGAGAGGATTCTCTGTGAGATAAATCCTATGTGTGTGGCCTGTGGTGTAAAACATCAACGAGGGCAAAACTTACCTAATGTACTTTTTTGAGACCGAAATTATAATTTTACGGACGTTGATGTTTCACACCGGGCCACCCACGTGGGGTTTACCTCATGGACGATCCGCGCCCGTGTGAAAAAACACGAAGGAAGGAAGGAAAGATTAGTTAGCAAAACTAGTATTCCCAAACCGGGTCCGATCAGGGAAGGAAAGATTAGTTAGCAAAACCAGTATTCCCAAACCGGATCCGACCAGGCCGGTTTTTCAATAATATGGGAGCGCTGCCGCACATGCCAGCTGCTTATATAAGGGAGGGAGGCTACTGAGAGGAAGACCGTCGAAATTAGCGGTGACAACGGCTTCGAACATGGACGATTCATCGGCTAAGGTTTCTTCGTTCGAGCACACCCCTTCTTACTGGTATTTTCTCTCTCACAATTGGTAACTTTGAGTCGAGGAAAATCTGCTAGCATTCTTGTTGTTGATCTGCTGAATTTTTCTGAATCGAATTTGGAGCTTTAAATTTCAAGTAGTTGAAGCAATTTTTCTCTAGTCTGTCAATGCATTCAAGTTATCTATGTTATTATTATGTCAGTATTCATTGCTTTCGTTCTATGATCAAGCCGGCTTTGCTTGTAGTTCATGACTTTCCAAAATTTTAACTAGTATGGCTTATTAAAAATAATCTTTTTTTTTTTTTTTAAAAAAAATATTTTGAACGTTTCTTATTGTGTCTGAGTTGGAATTGTGGTATGCTATTGTTTACACCCATATTTTTAATAATTAGGGCCGAAGTGATTCTGATCACAAAAGAAGTTATGTTCGCTGTAAAATGGGTGAATTCGGCCTTGGCTGAAAATCAACAAAGGACCGGCCGACCAGTCAACCGGTCGTCCATCGAAGATTGACTACTACTCCAATAACCATGACAAATGATCCAAACGACTGATCGAGGATTGACATTGGCCATACCTCTATTAGTCATGACATTATGACATGTGGTAGGATTAAAAAAGAACCATGTGTCCAGTAGTTATAATAATTGTCAAAGATGTGACCAAGAATAGAGTTATACATGACTGGTCAGTTGCATTAGCTAACATGTGAAGAGAAAGTGGGTTGACAAAGTAAAAGTAGTTATTAAAACTACTTGACATGTGGCACAATAAGAGTTTCTTTTTAAAGTGGTTATCATAGCTACCTATTAAGTGTCATATTGGTAGAAAACCACATGGAGCATATAAAGTAGTTATTAAAACTACCTACAAGTGGCATCATTTTGAGATTATAAGGAAGTAGTTGGAATCTTTGGCCATAAATGAACATGAATCGTCTATAAAAAGCCAATAACATCTCAATGGAAACCCCTTTCTCTCTCTCTCTCTCTCTCTCTCGACGAACTCCAACACAAATCAACTGCAGCCAGCCCAGTGCAACTTTATCCAATCCTCGTGTAAACCACCGTTGCTCCTTGGGCAACAACAGTGAGACGCTCTTTGCTGCTTCCTAGCAGCCCAGACAACCTCGCACTGCCACTGAACAATGTTCTCTTTTTTCGGTTGAGGAAATCAGCCCTCTCCGGTTGATCGTCGGCCAATCGGTCGTGTAGTTGATGAAGATGAGTTTGTGGGCGTGCCAAAGGATTTGTGCTTTCCTCCAAGTGAGAGAGGGCTTTGACCACAGGCGCCAAAATAAACCGAGAGACCGAGTTCCTAGGGTGGGGTTCTTCCTTTGTAATGGGTTCGACCACTTTGACAATTCTGATAAAGCGAGCTTAAGTGGACAAAAAGATAACTTTATAATCAAAGATGTGGGGCCGACTGATTACAAGTTGGAACATATAAATAAATAATAAATAAAAGGAAAGATAAAACACTAGAGAGCGACGGGAATTGCTTACCGATTGTGTCCTTATGATCAGGTTGAGGAGTGTCGTGATTGTGCACAAGACTTGCCCGTACGATCAGATGAGGAGTTGCCATGGCTGTTCAGTGGTAGTGCGAGGCTATCCGGGATGCTAGGAAACGACAAAGAAGATCCCACTGTTGTTGCTCAAGGAGCAACGGTGGTTGACCGTGGGGGTCAGATAGAGCCGCCTTGGGCCGACTGTAGTTGATTTGTGTTGGAGCCTGTCGAGAGAGAGAGGGGTTTTGATTGAGACGTCATTGGCTTTTTATAGACAATTCGTGTTCGGTTTTGGCCAAAGATTCCAACAGCTTCCTTAGAATCTCAAAATGATGCCACTTGTAGGTAGTTTTACTAACTTTCTCATATGCTTTATGTGGCTTTCTACCAATATGCCACTTAATAAATGGTTATGATAACCGCTGTAAAGAGAAATTTTTATTGTGCCACTTGTTAAGTAGTTTTAATAAGTACTTTGACTTTGTCAACCCACTTTCTCTTCACATGTAAGTTAATGCAACTAATCAGCCATGTGTCATTCTATTATTGGCCACATCTTTGACAATTATTACAACTACTGGCCACATGGTACTTTCTTATCCTGCCACATATCATTATGTCATGACCGATTGAGGTATGGCCAATGTCATATCGACCTATGGTCGATCGACCGGTCGTTTGGGTCATCTGTTATGGTTGTTGGAGTAGTAGTCGATCATCAATGGACGACCAATTGACTGGACGACCGATCCTTTGTCAATTTTCGGCCAACGACGATTTCACCCATTTTACGACCGAAATAACTTATTTTGTAATTAGAATCACTTCAGTCGTGAAGACATGTATCGACTTGTGTCAAGTGGCAAAATCCGTCCTGATTATTGAAAATATGGGTGTAAACATTGCCCCTTGCCTCTTGGATATTTGACACGTGTAAGAAAATGTCGAAGAGGGGAATAAACCAATGTTAGCCGATGATATTTTGATGAATATCAGCCTTTTTCGACCATGCTGTCGTAGGCCGGGGTGCTATTTCGGCCGTAAAAATTAGTAGTCTTCATCTGGAGTAGATTGCCCCTGGGCTGAATTTTTCCACCATCATGGCTTAGATTTCAGCCAATACAACCGGTTATCTCCCAAACCATATTTGAAAGTTGATCATGGTCGATTTTTCTAAGAGAAGGGTTGGTCGGTTCATCATTCACCATTGTATTACCTCGCAACATTGTTTGAACACAATGTGGTCCCACTAAGCGTGCCAAAAGATATTCCCCTCGGTCGGAAAATCTATCCTCTCCGGTCGATCGTCGACCGATCAGTCGTGTGGTCGATTAAGACGAGTTCATGGGCGTGGCAGAGGATATATACTTTCCTCCAAGTGAGAGAACGCCTTTGATTCTAAGCCGAAATACACCAAGAGATCGAGTTCCTAGGGTAGAATAGGTCGCGTATCCAGCCACCAAAGAGATGATAAAAGATCGAGCAACTGACGAAGGGTGGGTCTTCCATCATAATGGGTTCGAACACTTTGACAGTTCCAATAAAGCGAGGTTAAGTGGACAAACAAATAACTTTATAATCAGAGGCGTGGGACTGACTGATAACTTTATGATCAGTCGTGTGGTCGATTAAGACGAGTTCATGGGCGTGGCAGAGGATATATACTTTCCTCCAAGTGAGAGAACGCCTTTGATTCTAAGCCGAAATACACCAAGAGATCGAGTTCCTAGGGTAGAATAGGTCGCGTATCCAGCCACCAAAGAGATGATAAAAGATCGAGCAACTGACGAAGGGTGGGTCTTCCATCATAATGGGTTCGAACACTTTGACAGTTCCAATAAAGCGAGGTTAAGTGGACAAACAAATAACTTTATAATCAGAGGCGTGGGACTGACTGATTACAAGTTGGAACGCCTTTGACTCCAAGCGCCGAAATACACCAAGAGACCGAGTTCCTAGGGTAGAATAGGTCGCGTATCCAGCCACCAAAGAGATGATAAAAGATCGGGCAACTGACAAAGGGTGGGTTCTTCCTTTGTAATAGGTTCGACCACTTTGACAATTCCAATAAAGTGAGGTTAAGTGGACAAACAAATAACTTTATAATCAGAGATGCGGGGCTGACTGATTACAAGTTGGAACACAAATAAATATTAAAAAAAGGAAAGATAAAACACTGGAGGGCAATGGGAATTACTCAACGGTCGTGTCCGTACGATCAGGCTGAAGAGTGTCATGACTGTGCACAAGACTTGCTCAACGGTTGTACCCATACAATCAGGCTGAGGACTGAGGAGTTGTCATGGCTGTTCAATGGCAGTGCGAGGCTGTCCGGGCTGCTAGAAAGCGGCAAAGAGCATCCCACTGTTGTTGCTCAAGGAACAACAATGGTTGGCCGAGGGGGTCGGATAGAGCCGCGCTAGGTTGGCTGTAGTTGATTTGTGTTGGAGTTTGTCAAGAAAGAGAGAAGGGACTTTTCATTAAGACGTCATTGGCTTTTTATAGACAATTCATGTCCGTTTTGAGCGATCCCATTTTTATTGAGCTGAGAGATATGGAAAATAAGTGTATTTTAGAACCTGATGGCAAGCCCAGCTAGTGAGCTACTGGTCCAATTTTTTGGAGAACACGAATTGAACCATAAAACTATGGTGAGAGTTTAAGCAATTATGAACTGTAATTGATGCTTGTCAATATGGTTGAAGTTGTAGGTGCACTATATTATCAACTTCAAATGATTGTTCTGTTCAGTGCTTATTTGCTTGGATTTTTATTGTTGCTCTTGCAGAGTGGAGCTTTCGCCTAAGAATTTATGGATTTGATACTGGTTCTTAGTTCCATGTCAACTTGTCGAACATTTGTAGCGCCATTGTCTAGGAAATGATAGTGTGAGGTTGTTGTCTGTACACGGCCTCATATGGGGTCAGATTTGTGGATGTTAGAAAGTTTGTATTGTACTATTATTTTGCCCAAGGAAACCATTCGATGGAATGTTTAGGATGGTAGCTAGAGAAACCATGCAGGTAGGTCTTAAGGCATCAATTGCTTATTTCTATTGAGCTTTCTGTCTGGGCATACTGTCCCTTGGCTGTGCTTTATGCTTCTTTACAAAGGCGTTGTTCATTTTTTCTTGCAGTGAGGAGAATGTCTACCTGCTTTGCAAGAAGTTATGCATAGACGGTGTGGCAGATGCCGAGGGGTCTGATCTTTTTGTTGTGTTCATATCAAATGAGAAGAAACAGGCATGTATGTAGGGATTTTTTTTTTCTTCATGAGATTACCTTTTTTTTTTCCTTCCCATAGGTATGTTTCATGTTAAATTATTGATATAAATATTTGTATGCATATATAAATATGTATATCTCTCTTTATATTTGTGTTTACTCGAGTGTATTGTATTTGCACATATAACAAGGCATTACATGTGATACACAGGGGGTTCTCCCCATGCATGACACTATTTGGTGCACGTGGCATGAGGGTGGGCCTAATGACATTAGTATATTATTGTAACATTCATCAGTGAATTCCCCCTTACAAATCAGCTTGATTAGCATGCTGTAGCTGTTGGGTTTGAGGGGGATTTTCATGGACTTTTTACTTGGACCGCGAGCACAAAACCTATTGGTCGAGTTCAGGGCCATGATGAAACCCTCAAGCTATGTTCCTCTCTCTTCTCACTCTCTCTGTGATGTATATGTATGTGTGTACATCTGATTTTTTGATTATGCTGATTATGCTGTTAGTTAGATTTTCAAGTTGCAAAAGTGCCAAATAGTGGCTTTAGAATGAGAAGAAATTCTATGATGATCCAATGATATCACTGTATTTCACTATCATAATGGTTCAAAATCTTATATTGAGGTAGCATATCCATCAATCCAAAAACAGATACGCATCGAGATACGTACCGAATATGCATCGAAATATTGTAAAAATCATGGATACAGTGGATACTCAAAACGAGACTTGCTTATGATAAATTAATATTTTTTCATATCATACACCCATACATATAATATATATTAATGTAGAAACAAGCTGGTACCACGTGTAGGCGCATGGAAACTTCAAAAAAATGAGTATATGTAAATGAAAGCAAAATATATCACATAAACTAATAAACACATAAAAATATTCATATCTAGTGAAATAATAAATTTTCTATAAGTACCAAAATGTAATAAATTTCAAGACATAAAGCCACATTTTCAAATATCAACAAATGAACTCGAAATCCATTAAGAATATCTTACAACGAAAAAGAACAAGTTTTATTACCCATAAATGATTGCTTGAAAAAAAAAAAGCCTTCTTATTCGATAGCTTTCAGAGAACAAAAATAGCAAAGGAAAGAAGGGGAAGGAGGAGGAGAAGAAAAAGAATATTAGACCTGCCAAACAGGTTTGTATTTCTCCCCCTCTCTCTCATTCCTTTCATTTTTTCTTCTTTTTCTTTTTTGAAATTAGGTTATTGATTCCATGGTTTTTATTTGTGTTTTTTCTTTTTCTCATCTTCCCTCCATTTTTGGTAACCTTTTTATTTTTATTTTTTTAACTAGTATCCAGCATATAGAGCGTATCATGACAATATCAACAATGTATTAGTAACATATCGACCGATACATTGTAAAAGATACTTGTCGTATTAATGTTGGTGTATCATGCCGTATCGGTCGATATACGATATGCAGTGTTTTTAAGCATCAAGGCGTTAGGCGAGGTGTTAGATCTTGGCTTGAGACGAGTAGTAAGCCTCGAAGCGTGAGGCGTAAGCCGTGAGAGCATGTATTTTTTTAATTATAAAATAATTTATTAAATATATAATAAATAATAATACTCATTATATATATAAAAAAATGTAAAAAAAATAAAAATGATATAAAAAAGGTACAAAAATAAAAATGAACGAAATTTCAAATTCAACACTAAAATAGTTCAAAAGTACTTATACTCCGATTCCATTAGTCCATTCCATCATCAAATACAAGAAAAGCAAGTTATATGCATTACATCATCATCACCAACAGAAAACATATATGAATGTTCTAAATTCTAAACCCCAAACATTACATCAAACAAAAGATCACTCTAAGTCATCCACATCAACCAAGTTATATGCATAATCATCGAGTCTTCTTCTTCGTTGGGTTTGCTCGTTAAACCCTAAACTTCTCTTTTTCTTCTCCAAAAGTCAATGACAGTTTTATCTCTGAAATTTTAATAACTAAAAAACTAAAAGACGACTTAAACAAGTTAACTACAATTAAATAATTAAAAAATTAAATCGTAGGTTTTGCTTCTTTTTTTCTTTTTTTTTCTCTGTACTTTTCCTGTACGCACATGAGGCGCACGCCTCATGTGTGAGGTGCTACAAATAGCGTGTGGCGTACGCCTCACGAACGCCTCATCACATGAGGTATGTGTCTCACGAGCACCTTGCGCTATTTCACTGCGCCTCATGGCGTTTTGTTAATGCCACGCTTCGAGGCGTAAGCCTCGTACGCCTTTTAAAACACTGACGATACGTATCAACCGATATGGCACAATATTTTAAACCATGGTTATAAGTGTCTTGTTCTGATCACTGGGAAATATTACGTTTATGGCGATATCACCTTATTTCAATTTAAGTTTTATTTTTTTTAATTTAATTTAATTAATTAATTAATTTATTATTTTTTTTTTTATAATCTATGAACGTATATGTAGATGAGAAGAAAACAGTACTGCAACTAGTGTTTTAGCAGAGCGCTAAAAGCATTGGAGCAAAACAACAAAGTAAAAAACGAAATATAATGAAATTAAACCCCAAAGGATCAGCATGGATACCAAAACACCAACCGCCAAGACCGAAGCAACTCTAAACTAACTCAAAGAAATTGACTGCCACTCTATCATGATGTCCAAAACTGATAAGCCAATAAACTGTCCCCTGACAGAAGCCCAGGATGCCACAGAGGCCATGATCCCCTCAAACACACTCCCCACAGAGGACGAAACATCATGGAAGATCTGCTGGTTCCTCTCCCTTCAGATATGCCACAATACGTGGAACACCAAATGGAAAAGAATCCGACCCCGATCACCTAAACCTAGGAAGCACCACTAAATCAATAGCTGACCAATGCCCTTCGGCATCACCCACACCCTCCCAATACTCTGCAAGAAGAAACATCAAATCTTAGCGACGAAGGGACAATGTATGAAAATATGATCGATAGACTCCTCCTGCTCTCTACACAAAAAACACGTGTGGAGACAAAGCCATATACCTTCTCCTTCTTTGAAGCATATCAGCTGTGTTGATCCTATATAACAATGCAGTCCACGAAAATGCCCCGACTCTAGGAGGAACCGGGGGGTACCACAAAGACCGGACCGGAAAAGGAACAGGGGTTCCAGCTCTATCCGGACGAAACTGGCTAAAGAAAGACGGACAAGAAAACACCCCTCTAGGATTAGGAGACCAAAACAAACGATTTACCCGATCAGAGCTGACACGAACCTCCCCAACGGACTCAAGAAGAGAACACAACTCAACACAATCAGACTCCCTTAAATTTCTTCCTCAATTTCTAGTCTCCTATAATTACTACCACTATAGAGTTGCAATAAAAGCAATTGCTGGTTTATACCAGAAGGAAGACTGTGCCGCAGACTCAAAATTCAGTATTATAAGAATAATCAGGATCAAATCCAAATATCCTTCTAGAGTCTCAGAGTGAAAGGGCATCACAGTGTCAAGTAATTCTGTTGTTCCTAATTCTCTTGATGATATGGATCTTCCTATTACTGTTTGCAAGGGAGTTAGGAGTTGTACCTTGCCCATTGCTGTCCTATCTTGCATTTTTATCTCCTATCATGGTCTATCTCTATCATATCGTGTTTTTATTGCATCCATATCTTTTGTGTCAATTCCTAACACTGTTGCAGAGGCATTAGCTAATGGGAAAAAAAAAAGAATGCTTTTGTTAATAATGATAGTTGGACGATGGTAGATCTTCTCGAAGAAAAAGTACCTGTTGGTTGTAGATGGGTATTTGTTATTAAGCATGATGCAGATCGATCAGTGGAGAGTTATGAGCAAGACTGGTGGTAAAAGGATACACTTAAATTTTATGGAGTTGACTGCAAGGAGACATTCGCTCTAGTAGCAAAGGAGACATTCGCTCTAGTAGCAAATCTGTATACTACTATCAGCATCCTCTTATCATTGGTAGCTCTTTTATTATGGACTCTACATTAACTGGATGTAAAGAATGCACTTCTGAAGGGAGATTTGCAAGAAGGATACATGTTACCTCCACTAGGTTCTAAATCACCTAGAAGTGAAGGGAACTTCTTTTGCCTGGTTTGATATATTTATCAAGGCAGTTACGATGATTGGATTTTCTCAGTGCTATGCAGATCATACACTCTTTGCCAAGAGGGATAAGGAGGTAATTACAACCTGAATTGTCTATGTTAATGACATTATGATTTCTGGCAATTCTCTTTCAGAAATTGAAAAACTCAAGTCATTTTTAGCATCTGAATTTGGGTTCAACGACTTGGGTGTATTGAAGTATTTTTTGGGTGTTGAAGTAGCTCGGTTAAGGAAATGAATTTTTATTTTTTAAAGCAAATATATGCTGGATTTGTTGAAGGACATAGGAAAATTGGGAGCTCGGCCAGCTGACTGTCCTATTGGTCCAAATCACAAAGTTAGTGAATATGATGGTTATCTATTATTATACATGGGGCAGTTTCAAAGGTTGGTAGGTCAATTGTTATCCTTTCTTAAACTAGGTCTGATATTGTTTATATTGTTAGTCAGCTTATGCATGCATCACAGGTTCCTCATCAGGATTCTTTTGATAGGATTTTGAGGTTCCTTAAAGGATCTCTAGGAAAGGTTTATTGTTCTCTGACCATGATCATTTGGGGGTTGAAGCTTTTACAGATGCAGATTGGATAAGTTTTATTGATGATCATCGATCTACTACAGGGTATTGTACCTGTATAGATGGAAACCTTGTTACTTTGAGAAGCAAGAAACAAACAGTTAAAGCCAAACCGAGTGTTGAAGCTGAGTATAGAGCCATGGCTCATGGAGTTGTTGAGTTATTATGGCTTATTATATGATTGCTGGAATTGGGTATTTTTACAGAAACTCCTATGCAGCCGTATTGTGACAATAAAGCTCCAATGAATATTACTAATAATCCAGTCTAGCATTATCATACCAAGCAGATTGAAATTGATAGCCACTCTATTCGAGAAAGGCTCGTCTCAACATCTCTATCTACCATTCGTGAAGATTGATAATCAGTTGGCTGATATTCTTACCAATGGAGTAGTCAAAACTTGCTTTAATTCTCTGTTGAGCAAGCTTGACATGATTGTCATCTATGCTCCACTTAAGGGGGGAGTGTAGAAAATAGTAAATTGTTCAAGGTTATAGATGTTATTTATGAAACTTCAGGGGTGTTATATAGTCTTTGTATCAATCACTTATTTAAAATAATATGAGAGAACACCATGAGCATCTTTTCTTCTTCTCCTTCACATCTCATTTTCTCAATCTGTTTCTCACGGATTTAATAGATTTAATTCTGTATTTTTTTGTGCAACAACATTGTGATGCTCCCAAATAAGATTTAATTTGCCACCATCCTTTTTTTGTGATGGATAACTGAGTAATTTATATATAGAAGAAGGGAATATACAAGGATGGACCTAAGTCCAAAAAAAGAAAGTCAAGAAAAACAAGAAAAAACAGCAATTTATACAGTGAGGACACCTAAGATAGTGAACATATCCTAGAGATCCAACATCTTTGTCCATCTTTTGTTAAGAAATCCTAGCAAATGTATGGGGGTTCGGTTCTCCAACATCGCGTCTCGTCTTCCCCCCAGTAGAGGAGATAGAGGCTTCAGCTAACTGCAGAGGTAGAGGCGGGGGAAGTTTAGGAGAGATGGAAGCATAGTGTTTAAACTCGGATTACGGCTCGGGATCGTTCTAGGCCGATCCTGAGTTGGATCGGCCGAGACGAACCATATTAATTTAATTAAAAAAAATAAAAAAAAACACCCGACTCGGTCCGATCCCGAGATGGATCGGGCGATCCAACTCGGGATCGGCGATCGCTTTTTGGGTTATTCCCGTATTGGGATCAACTCGGGGATCGCCCCGGTCCGATCCTTAACACTATGGATGGAAGTGGACGGAAATGAAGATTGTGCAACAAATGGGGTTCCAGGGGGGCCTCATGACTGACATAAGAGCCAAAACTAATTAAGGGCTTCCTCCCTAAAAGATCTCCTCTAATATACTTACTTCCCTGATTAGCAAGGATGAAAGCACCTGAAATAGATTCTCAAAGGGGAGTTAGCCCTTCTTAGAATCAATCATGGTAGCTAAGCTCAAGCGGGGACTCAAGCCCCGCTCACTCCGGCAAGCAAGTATATAATGGGACGGAGGAATCGATCAATACTTCAGTGAGAAGCTCCGCTTGATTTGAAAGGCGGCACAACGATCAGTGTCAATCAGCGGAAAAGGACCCTAATCGATTCAGGGTCGGTTGCTGTTGCCAATAAGAGAGATCCGTCGTTGCTGCCGGTCTTTCTACCAATGAGCCCTTGCTTGGACCAACCTCTGTCCGGCAGGCTATTTCCGTGCAATTATGCTTTCTGTAGTGCCAGCTATGCCAGTAATAGGGAATCAAACTATCACGCAACTTGCATTCCGGTTCTACATATTAAATTGAGGAGTTCTGCTGGCTAGTTATGGCCTCCTCATTTTGAGACATTATGGCTGTGGGTATTTTAGATTCAAATAACAAACAAAGAGTTAAAGTGCTTATACTTATGACCGGACTCATTGAATGGAGACTTTGTTTATATTCTAAGATTTAAACTGTAGATAGGTTGACGGTACATGATTCAATTTACTTGAAATTAGTAACAGGGCAGTCTTATTTCATGTGTAAATGGTATTTAGTGTCCAACAACATACACAAGTGAATATCCTTTTTTCTTTGACGTTCTTAGTGCTATTGTGTGTTTGTGTGTGCGTGTGAATCAGAAACAGAGTTTGATCCATTTAGAGTGAATTGGATTAAGTTAAATAAAGAATCATACACTATTGGATACTGCTCCTTGCTTTCACTGTACCAATCAACATGCCAGAGTCTTTGCTTTGGTCATTTAGAGGTGTCTGCAGTACTGGTGATGTTACTAATTTTACTCCTTGGAATACCATTACATAGGTTCCGATGTGGCATCAGAAGGCTAGCACAAGAGCGGATGGGGTTATTCTCTGGGATTATCATGTCATATGTATTCAGGTGAAAGATGTTAACACTCTGCAAATATGCGTTGAAGATGTGTCAAATCAGGTTTATTTTACATGGAGTGCTAGATTGATTGAGTGCTTCTAACTATTTTCGTGTTCAAATTATTTTTGTTCTTGGATGTTGATATAACAATTCATTTCCCTATGAGATTCTCAAAATCATAATAAAACTTACAGAGAAAAGAAGGCAATACCTCTCATCAAGTTTGGGATCTGGATTCAAGTCTTTCTCTCCCTTCTCCTGTAGGCCACTATATATCTGAAGCTATCCGACCATCATTCAAGCTCTTTCCTGAGTATCAGAGGTATTTCATGAGCAGTATGAACTCACATTGGCCATGGAGTAACCATGACTTCTATTTGGTTATATCGAATAGTGCACTGTTTTAATTGTTAGGGAACTAATTTCTTTTGAGTTATATATAGCAGTAGACAGTGTCCGCTGAAGAGTGTAGACAATATTCCTTGTATTTTGTTGTTGTTGTTGTTGTTCTTTTTGATTTTAATGCTTCTTTGCATTCTTGAGTACGTTGTGCGGCTATTATACTACTGCTTTATGTTTAGTTGTATGTTATAAACATTCAAATGAAACTATAATATTTTGGTGTTGAACTTGTGCTTAATTGTGAAATTCCCTTTTGGTCCATATTTTGAAGTAATCAGCAGGTCCTTTATTGTATGATAAATCTAACGATTATCTTCTGAATGAAGTTCTCCAAACTTGCAATGTTCCTTCTTTCTAAATACCAATTAGCTTCAAATCTTTTATGGAGCCAAACTGCATAGCCAAAAGGGTATATTACTTAAAATCACTCCCACCACTCTACTCATCCTCCTTGAAGCAGATTTTATCCTCAGTACCACCTTGAATTTGTCTCTAGAGACAAAAACTTTTGAATTTGATTCCATGCTCCGACCCGTTGGAAAATCAAACCTCTCCCTGTGTTGGACCCTGGTTCCCAAGTTTTTTTCTTTATAATAGTTTTCATTATACGAATTTTTCTTTGGACAATTTCTACAGCCACTCAATCCATAACCACTTTATTCATCACGGCCATCCCCTACATCTTGGTAACCTGTGTTGCACACTCAAATAACTTATTAGAAAGGCTAGAAAAAACTCAACTGCATTCTAAGAGTTGTATAGTCAAGTCTTAAACCATTGAATTAAAGGAGGATTGATACTGTATAAGCAATTATCTTATAGTAATATAAGAAAGGATTACATATAAAGATGGTATATGATTGTAAATAAAATATCATTTTGTTGAAGTGGAGCTGGAGGAGTAAGTGCAATAACATCTTAGCTTTCTGCCTAATTTTAAAACACAACCAACCGGGTGGTATTGGGATGGATCCCATCTTCCAGGGATGTTGTCAAGACAGTAATCCAATTGTTTAAGACTTAACTGCACAACTCTCTAAACTGTGGTTGGGCTGCTATCCTGCGATGTGATGTCCCATTTTGGCCCTAACTGGGGCTGTTAAGCATGCTGGTAAACCACAACCTTCTGCTTGAGAAGTTTGGAACATGGAACCCCCTTCCATTTGGTGATGCCTCAGTCTCCCTGTTGGAGTGATTCTTTTCTGTTTTTGTGGCTCCTTCAACCTGTGTTCTTTGGAGAAGTAATAAGTTTTTTTCCTTTTCATCTCTCTATTTTTGGGCTTTTCCCCTTTTGTTTTATTTGACTACAGTGAATTATCTTGGATCATTACCCTATCTTGATTTCCACGGATAGACCTAAGTCAGGGCCGTCCCCTTTCAGGTTGAGAATATGTTGTTGTCTCATCCATCTTTCAATAAGTTGGTTGAGGAAAGGTGGAGAGATACCTCGAGTGTCAGATTGAGATGGGCGGGGTCCAGATTTATGAAAGAGGAAATTGAGGATCTAGATAGAAGAGAGGGGTTGGATTCTATGATATTTGAGGATAGCGAGAGGCAACGTTAAAAGTATCTGTTTGGTATTGGGTATCGACACTTCCAAAACTGATTCGTGTTGGTCCATATCGGCCAATACGTATCCATTATCGGCCAATACCATTAAAAATTCGAGGCACTTTGACATATATCACTCGATAATTTTGTAATTAGGTTCGATCGGCCACCCTCAAAATCGATATTTCTTGGCTGATATTGTTACGTATCGGCCAATATTTAAAACCTTGGGGAGAGGAGATCATTCAAAGGGGAGCTTGGGGCCATCTTACATATGAGGAAGTCAGTTGGTGGCAAATTCACGGGTCAAATGGATCAAAGAGGGGAATGAAAATACTGGTTTCTTTCATAGGGTGGCAATGGAAGGAATAGTAAGAATAGCATACTTTGCTTGTTAGTGAATGAATCTTAATTGGATGATATCAAGGAGATGGAGGGAGCACTTAGTTTTTGTTTTGATTTGTATAGATCTGAGTTTAAGGTGAAATTCAAGTTAGAAAACCTGGAGACCTCTTGATTGGAGGAAACATAGGCATTTTGATTAGAGAGGCCTTTTGAAAAGGAGAAAATCAAGAAAGTAATTGTGGGAGTTGGTCAGAGATAAATCCCAAGGTCCTGATGGTTTCAACATTGCATTTTTTGAAGATTTGTTGGGAGATCTTAAAAGATGACTTATTAGAGGTAGTAAGATAATTTCATAGCAGTGAGGTGATTTATAAGGCCACAAATGCAACATTTCTGGTGTTGATCCCAAATAAGGGTTCCACAGAGGTTAGAGATTTTTGGCCCATCAACTTAACCACCAGTTTGTACAAATTATCGCCAAGTTGCTGTCTCTGAGGCTTAAGGAAGTAATACCTTCGGTGGTATTTATCCACCATAGTACTTTTATCAGGGGGGAAGTAGATTTTGGATAGTGCATTAGTGGCAAACAAATGTATGGAGGAGAGAAGGAGATCAGGTATCCTAGGGCTTGTGTGCATGTTGGATTTAGAAAAAGCCTGTGATCGAGTAGAATGAGATTTTTTGGATGCAGTTCTTGAATGGAAAGGGTTTGGAGAGAGGCGAAGAGGGTGAATTTGAGGTTGTGTTAGATATGTGTTGTTCTCCTTTATCCTTGATGGGAGTGAGTGTCTTAGGATAGATTTTCCATCGTCTAGTGGATTGAGATAAGGAGACCCATTGCCTCCTTTTTTGTTCACCTTGGTGAGTGATGCCCTTACCACCTTCTTAGGAAAGCAGAGGACACTGGTAGTGAGAGGTTTTCTGATGGGGATTGAGAGGGTCTTTGTGTCAACCTTCAGTTTGCGGATGACGCTATACTATATCTTGAAGCGTCTGAGGATTAGACTTTCTAGGCTAAATGCATACTCAGATGCTTCGAGATGGTGTCGGGTTTAAAAGTAAACGTGGAGAAGACTACCATTTTAGGCATTCATATCGAAGAGGAAAGAGTGTAGGACTTTGCTAATATTATGGGTTGCAATATAATGGAATTTCATTTTACGTATTTTATGACTACCTTTGGGAGGGAATCGTTGCTTGTGAGTTTTTGGGATCCAGTGATGGAGAAAGTGGAAAGGAGACTAGCAACATGGAAATGAAGCTACCTCTCCTTTGGCGGTAGGATCATTTTGATAGGAGCAGCTTTAACTAACCTTTTGATTTATTATTTGTTGTTCTTTAGAGCTCCTAGAAAAGTGAATAGACTACTTATGAGGTTCCAGAGAAATTTTTTGTGGGGAGGGAGGTGGTCGAAAAAAAGACTACTTTGTCAGATGGGAGTGGGTTTGTAGAGCCAATTGTGAAGGGGGAATTAAATTGGACATATATAGACTCGGATCTTATCCTTGCTAGGTAAGTGGCTGTAGGAGATACAATACTAGCGAAGAGAGTTTGTACCGGAAGGTGATCACAAGTAAAAACAGAAGCACAAAAATGGGTGGGATATAAATCGCAAGCATGGGCATTAGGGGGCAATCCTTGGCAAGCTATTGTGTTTGGTTTTGATTCCTTTTTCCCATTTGTTAGATATCGTGTGGGCTATGTGTCCAATGTGCATTTTCTGGTCTAATCTGTGGTGGGGTGATCCCCCCTTTCCAATTGCTTCCGACTTCTCTGTAGACTTTCAGTGGATAGGGATGCTATGGTTGTGGATCTTCTTTCATGATCCATGGCGGTCCACTCTATCGACATTGACCCAGTGGTAGCACTTTCTCTATTTGGCAGCTCCACTCACCTACCAGTATTCAATGACTTAGCACCATGCTCATACATAATACCAAGGCATTTTAATCCAGCATATAGGTCGTCCCCCTTATGGTTTGCACCCGTGATGTGTTGCCTGATCTGATACCAACTGTTGCGGACCTAACCGTTGTTTCAAAATACCAACTTTTACAAACCTAGCCGTTGTTTCAAAATCCCTAAAGACTTATGGAAACTTATTTGGTTAAGCCCTTAACATTAAGGATTGTAACATTTTGTTTTATCTTTTGTACATATTTTTATATTTTTGTAATCTACTAGCTTGGTAAGCTTATTGTATATTCCTTCTCACACACAATATATACATATTCACATCATCATCATTATAATAAAAAATAAAAAAATTACTGCAAACAAAAGGAAAAGGACCCTAGTATAAACAGTAGTGAAATTCAGCCCTAACTCGAGACTCGGTCACTTTTGGGCCTCGGGTTCTGTTGTGTGTGAAGGTTTGTCGGTTGACCAGTTCTAGGATTAGGCTTGTGCCTTGGTGGTCCTGTTGTTTTTTAGCAGCTGTTAGGCTTGGACTGTATCTCTTATTTTTGTTTCTTCTCTTGATTTGCTTCCTTATTTTTGGCTTACCTTTGTGGTATACCATTTGTGTACTGCTGGGGTGTTTTTTGCCCTTTTGAATATATATACTAGTACCTCTGTTGATCCAAAAAAAAAAAAAAACCATAATTCTATATCTAAAAGACTTATCAGAGAAAATCCTGTTATTTTGCACCATGACATCTACCTTGTTGGTTCTCCATCTTCCCTTTTTTTTTTCCTGTGAGTTATACCACAAATAAAAGAGAACTCTGCTACAAACAGTGGGTAAAATTTGCCTCAGTACCAAAACCTGAAACCATGAGTTCTATATCAAAAAGAACGTCTGAGAAAGCCTTACTGTCCTGCACCACTATGTCGACCATGTTGGTCACAAAGGAAAAGAATCCTTCTATAAACAATTAGTACATTTAGCCTCTTGATTTGGTCATCTATAAAATCTTAAACCATGAGTTTATTTCTGGAAGATTGACTGCGAATTCCCTGCTGCCCTACACTATTATGTTCCAAATTAGCTCCTAAGGATCAAGAAGAAACCTTGCTGTGATACACTATTATTTCTGAACGATTAACTCCGGTTCTTTTTCTTCCCTGTAACTTGTCTTCTATTGACCTGCATATGCTGGAACACTATTGATCTAAGAAGACTCAGCATATAGCACATGGAGTCTTCTCAGTTTCTCTTTCAATATATTTTCTTTGTTAAATACTAGAAGAGATGATGTCACTGTGTACTAAATGAGATCTATTGTCAACGTGAGCACATATTCTTCATACTTTCTCACTACAAGCTCTGTTCTTGTGATGTTCAGACTTTTCCGGATTGTACATGCTCCGATGTTTCTTCGTTTCTTTGCGTCCGATAGAAGACATATGAAGGATTCTGCTGGAAACTGGATTTCTGAACCTCCAATATATGAACCCATAGTTGCTGAAGGTAAATGCTTGGAACAATTTGAGTTGAACTTTGTGTTAATATTACTTACATCTGCAGTTCTTCTATGATAGGTCTATTGATTGAAGTTTGAAATGAGTTTTAGGTATCTAATTCTCTAGAATGCATTGTGCAATTTGTGTGTTTGATATGCAGTTCTTCTAGTAACATTAAACTGAAGCTAATCACTAATACGTATTTATCATGGTTTTAAATTTTGCCGGCATGCCGCGGTGTGCTGGCGAAATTTCACCAAAATGCCCCCCAGCGAAACGAAATGTAGGGGGAATTAGCTGAATTCTCCCTTTTCCCCCATTTTGTCAAAATTTTGGCGAAATATAGCGAAATATTTCCCCAATATTTCTCCATCCTGGTGAAATATTCTGTCAGGTCAGCGAAATATCGCCAGAAAAAATCTGGTGAAATATCTGACGATATCGAAATTTAAAACCTTGGTATTTATGCCCTTAAGAACCACAATGCAGAGATGCATGAACATGTAGAAGGAGAAAAACAACAATATGAAGCTCTTAGGAGGCAAAAGTAGTACAAAGAATCATGCACAAAGTGTAATGAGCATTTAGCACATGGTCTATATGGAAGATGAAGCTGTTGTGATAACTGAAGCCATTAGCAAATGGCAGAAAGCCTTTCTTCTAGGAAATGATTTCTGGGACTGCTTTAAACTAGAAAGTAGTTTTCTTTCTCAATTACACTTCAAACAATGATTTATGGACACGAATAAGATGTCGTGCTTCAACATGGATATGAGGTGTCAGATACAGCAATCACCCAAAATATGGACCCAAGGAATATATACTATAAATAGAAAGGCCCCCTTTTTGGACAGCAGGATTTTAAGGGAATATGTAAAAAAGGCCAACTTTCCTGCAATATAATGCATTTGGATAGGAAGATTTTGTGCGAAATCGTAGAGCCAAATGGAAAATATATTCCCATTCATTCCTACAATCCTAAAAAGAGCAGCCCACATATTTTTCCAAAAGAAAGGGACATGTGGGAATATGTCTTCTGGCCTCCCATTTTATACCCAAAAGAAAAAAGGAAAAAAAATTGTTACTCTTCATCTTTTACCAAAATGCCCCTGTAGCACTTAACTTTCCTGCATGTTCTTGCAACATTCAAATATCTTGCACTCGATTTTCTTGCATTTCACTTTCCGAATTAACTTTCTGGCTTACTCTTGGTATCCAAACAGAACCAAAGAATTGTCAAGAAAATTGATCACATATTACTGGAGCCACGATATTATGCATGTATCCTACATCTTGTAAAATTATTGAATGCTATAAAAAAGTAGTAATCGTATATTAAGTTACAAATCTAAACTGTGTAGCTCGCATGGTGTTATGCTTCTTAGAAGCAAACAATGATAGATACGTCCATAGGTGTTGACATTGTTATTGACAAGTTTACAATATATAAGAAGTGTCATCTAATCATGGATTCTAGGCATGGTTTCAAGGATCGGCCGATACCGGTCCGTACTGGCAGGTCCGGACCGGGACCGGTCCGGTTCCAACCCGCGATACAAGCCTTTGTATCGCTGGGTTATGGACCGGCGGTCCG
>JAUPMG010107386.1:0-12116 GCA_031762675.1 Pachysandra terminalis | reverse complement strand
AAATTAGGAAATGGGAGACAGACCAGCACCATTGCCTGATTGATTAAATGTCAAATGGTTTCTTGTTTTTTTGCTATATTATATTATATTTTATTATTGAATATTGTTCTAATTAGAGGAGCTCCAGTTGTGATCAGGCTTTTAAAGAAATGGTTGCCATCAGTAGAAAAGTTATTAAAACATTCGTTTTTTAGAAATGCAAAGCCTCCAGAGCTATCTGTGAAGAAGCTATTAAGTGATTTGCCACCACTTTGGGACCATGTTAAAGCCCTCCAGGTGAGCCACTTAATTGATCTGAATGGTTTTTTTTTCTTTTCCACGTCCTGTCATTTGGATTTAATGAACCTATATATCTTCTTGCAGCTTAAAGATGCTGCACAACAACAACTAGCTCTAAAGAAAATGCCTTCAGCAGAACAACAAGCTATTTCACAGGTTAAAAATATTTATAGAACTTATAAGAATGTTTAGTTGAAATTTTTTTTCTTTTGCTCGGACGTTGTTTTGATTTGATTTTGCCCTATACCTTTCTGGAGTGGAATTCTTCTAGAATGTCTGTGACATCTCATGAACTAGCATTTCGACCACTTTTCAATGTGCTGATGATCATGATTAGGGACAACTTTTACTGAATTATAGTTATGATGAAACTTAATTTATATTTCTTTTGTTGACTGTCTAACTTGGGTGCTTGAAACTTGAAGAAAGTTTAACCAAAAGGTGGCAATGCCGTGATGCAAAAACATTTCCCTACATAGAGTGTTACAGTCATAATCAGCATGTGAGGCAATTTAACAACACTGATAAGTCCATAGAGGGAATAGGGTAAATTTTTTTTTCTAAAAAAGGGAATTAACGGCTGTCCTATATGACCGCCATCCATTACAATATTTAACGGCGATCTCAGACCGCCGTTAAATAGCTGGTGGTCCGCCGCCAACAATCCACTTTAATTGTCAGCGGTCCTTCGGACCGCCGTCCCGTCCGCCAATAATTCCTTTCCCGGCCAAGCAGAGGGCAGGGGTCTCCCTGACCGCTGACAAAGGAATGGACAGCGTTCTAGACACATTTGCCGACGGCTTTGGACCGCCGGAAAAAAGTCTATATTTTGTAGTGGATGCTGTTGTGCGCCAAGGTCATTCGGCCTCGTAGTATTGGCGAGCGTTGGCACGAGGTAATGGCAAGCGTTCGCCCACGCAAAATTGCGGGCGACGATACGAGCTTGCCTCAACGTGCACTTGGGTTGAGAATAGAAATCCTTCGGTGATCCTCCTGGAGAAACCATGACGGCGTTGATAGAAACTTCTTGTTGTTTTTACCGATGATGACGAAGATGCTGTCGTGCCAGCGTGATATCTATTTTTCAATGTTTGTTTTTACACGTACAAACATTTAGGATGCAATGTAGAAAGACTTCTCATATTCTATTGGTAGTTCAAATGAAAACGACTTCATTGATGAATGATGTTCATGAATCTCATTCATGCATATGCTATTACGACATACATATAAGAGGAAAACTATTCAAAGTAAGTAAAAAAAAAAGATACGGAGTCTATCCCTCTAGATAGCCATTGTAGTGGCGTTGATGGGATCACACGACATTGTCCTGTCAAGTCTACTTTGGTGATAGTAATAGCCATTCCTAGCTATCTGTTGGATCACAGAAGGTCTGCCTCCCATGGAATGAGCTTTGGAGTTGGTAAGTTGACGTGCACACACGTGGTCACCTCCAACACCTCATCCCCAATCTTCATCGCCCAGACTCATCATCTCCAGCCTTCGACCTAGGGAGTTCAAATTGCCCATTCTTCATCTTACTCTGGAACAACTTTCTCAAAGTATAGCAGTCTTGCATCTTGTGGTCGACGTAAGAATGATATTGACAAAAATATCCATTTTCTTATCTTCCTCTGACGTTGTAAGCCTTGGAAGTGGTAGAGTCACTATGCCATCCTTCACCCATTGCTTCAGGATTACCAAAGCTTCTTTGATCATACAAGGTAGGGGGTGTAGGGGTGAAAACCCTCTTCTTGTTTCTAGTCTCACTAGCTTCCTCCTTGGAATGTCTCTTCTTCTCCATCATCATGATTTGTGAAATAGGACTTGACTTGCTCTTCCAGAGAACATCACCCTCAAGATTCATGGTACGGCCAGTATGCCTTGCCGATTCGTAAAGACGAGTGAATGTGTCGATTCCTGCATTCTGTAACATGAGACGATAGTCTTTTATCATGCTGTCAATACACTTCCTCACGAGATTCTCCTCTGTAGTAGTTTCCCGACAGTCGGTAGCAAGATCACGGAAACGCTTCACATACGTCTCCAACCCTTCGCCAGAATTTTGCCTCTCCTTCCCTAAGTCCATAAGGGTCATGCGCCCTTCGACAATGAAAAACTTCCGTAGGAATGCCACCTTCATCTCTTCCCAGTTGAGGATGGATTCATGAGGTAAGTTTTCATACCAAGTGTAAACGCGATCTGTGAGAGACCGAGAGAACTCCCTCATCTTGAATTCATCGTCACCAGTAAAAGCTCCCATGGATCCTATGAACTTGGTGACATGCTCTTTTGCATTGCCAATCCACCCAATGTACTGCGACATCAATAGCGGAACCATGTATCCCACGGGATAAGGTTTCTTCATGATGGCCAGGGGGTATGGCGGCCTAGTATCGATGTTGAATTCAATGGGTTGCTGCCGCAAGAGATTCAACATTTCATCTCAAGTATCATGGTAGGCGCTGCAGGTACTCTCTCCATAGTCGGCTCTGAAGATGGAATCGGGATGCGACTCTCCCGAGTGATCACATTCTGTAGTAGGTCCATCATCTTCACCTGCGTTTCCTCCATCTTGTTCATTTGTATCCTCGTCATCTCTACTTGGTCATCACGATCATCTTTTTGTTCGTACACTACCTCCTTACCTTCCAACTCGTGTACATCGTTGGGAGGGTCTTCTTCATGCCTTTCAACTGCATTGAACGAGGACGACCCGGTTTTTCCTATGGCCTTTGCTCTACTCTTTTATCTCGTCATTCTTCTAATATAGATCAGTACGTGGGAGACTTAGTCCCCAGTGGAGTCGCCAAAATGTAAAGGGTGTTTTTGTGAAAGAGTCACCAACGGTAATGTTACTGATTGACGGAAGACTAAATCGACTAATGACTGTACCCCATCTTTAGAAGAATCAAAAGAGTAAAACAAAGTGACCGTTTAGAACCGGTCAGGTCAGGCTACGGGAAACTGTGGTTCGAAGAGTTAGAATTTCATGATCTCTCTTAAGAGCCGGTGTTTAAATGATTTTCCATACTTCTCCTATCATCCCTAGTTTAATCGTGGTTTAAAACTGCACCTGCGACAAGCTGTCTACGAACCCAAATAGGGATCAATTCAGACGTAGTTCAAGGTCTAAGGATTTCATAAGAAGAGGTCAGTGCATGTTCTCAGAGCCTAATCCATTTGGAAAATTCTCCAGCCCTTTTTTTTAGAAATGTGCTACTATTTATAGTAGTTAGGAGAAAGATAACGGAAATTAGAAATCCGTTAAAAATTGTGTAATGGCGTTAAAATGCTAACCCGGGGTAACTTGGATTAATTACCCCAGTATCTCTTAGGTGGACCAATCCCAAGTCATATTGGATAATTACAAGTTTGCCACTGAAAGTCATGACACTGCATGTGGGTCATGATAAGAGGTTGGAGAGTCTCCTTGTGTGTCATGCTCACGACGCCGTGGGATGGGCGTTGGTGATCAATAGTATGAATGTAGCTAAAATTGTTTTAGCCTTGGAGTCATTGAGGCTATCTAGTCATAGGACTTCCGAGGTTCTCAAACCTTAGTCCTTTCAACGTTGTATAAATGGCGTGTCAATGTCTTACAACGTCTGGGGTTGACTTTCCCCTCAGGTGTAAATTCATATTGATGTATTGACGTCTCACAATGTTCAGGGCTGTCTCTCCCTTCAGATGTGTATTCATATCAATTTGTTGAGGTCTCACATTGTCCAGGGCTGTCTCCCCCTTTTAGATGTGAATTCATATCAACGTGTTGACATCTCACATCGTCCAGGGCTGTCTCTTCCTTTAGATGCGAATTCATATCAACGTGTCCACCGAGACGCATCCTTTTGGTGAACATGAGGCGCACCTCTATATTGAGATGGTTCGTCTTAGTGCTTTGATGTTTTTGAACCTTAGCATTCTCGAGACGAGTTTGTCTAGGTACTCTCGAGGTTTTTGAACCTTAGCACTTTTGACGAATTTTCAGTATTGATGTAGATGAGAGTTTTTCAATCTGGTCTTCATGAGCATTTGATGTGCCGAAATGCTCGTGACGATGGATTTTTCATTCTGATCATCATGGATGTTTGACACGCCATGGAACTCATGACGATGGGTTTTTCATTCTAATTGTCATGGGCGTTTGAGATGCCATGGGACTCATGACAATGGGTTTTCATTAATCTGATCATCATGGACGTTTGAGACGCCGTGGGACTCATGATTATGAGCTTTTAATTCTAATTGTCATTGGCGTTTGAGACGCCGTGAGACTCATGACGATAGGCTTTCATCCTAATCGTCATGGGCGTTTCAGATGCCGTGGTGCTTGTGACGATGAGTCTTTTCATTTTGATCATCATGGGCGTTTGAGATGCCGGGGGACTCAAGACGATGAGCTTTTCATTTTGATCGTCATGGGCATTTGAGAGGCAGTGGAACTCATGACGATGGGCTTTTCATTCTGATTGTCATGAGCACTTTGGGTGCTGAGGTACCCGTGGCGATGAAGTTTTTTCAACTTGGGCGAAATGAGTACCTTTGGACGTTGGAGAGTGTCAACCTCATGATTTGGTGCTCCCAGGGGTACCATGTGTTAAGAGGTATCAAAACTTCATAAGTTGGATGCCCTTGGCTTCCTCAAATCAAACATCCCAGGGGTCACCCAACCTGGCACTACTCCCACCCAAGAACGCTTAACAGCAAGGTTCCCATCAAAACTTCATAAGTTGGATGCCCTTGGCTTCCTCGCGGTATCCCTTGGCGAGGGTCATAATCCTGACAGCTGCCCGTGTTTCATCGGACTATGGACCTTTAACATTTTCAGTATCTACACTTGTTAATGCGTTCAACAATGCGAGCTTGCCATGTGGGCCATTACTCCATGTAAATAGGTTCCATATGTTGTTCACATCGAGGAGACCACAATCATTCACAAAATCGAAAACCACATTTGTCAGTTGGAACGGAATTACCTCCTTTCTTTTCTTTTTTGGTATGAATGGCACTAAAGTCGTCAATAATTGCACATGATCTGTTCCACAAAGCCCCAATCTGTCTGAGACCCTGCCAATTTTTTTTCTAGGAGTGGGATTTGCATCAGGAAAACTACAAGATAATTACCATTGAAAATTAGTACAATGATCATACACCATAATATGTACGGCTCTATTATCATAGTTAAGTATATTAATAGTACAACTATCTTCTTTCCAAAATAACGAAAGGCTTCCAGATAGACCTACTGCTGAAATACACAATTTATTTGCATAGTTAAACTTTCTAGTGATTCTGTCAAATCTAATCTGATTGATCTTGGTGTCAAAACGAACACCATGTCTGGGGAGTGTAGTCGTATGATCTCCTTGAGCTGTCCAGTAGATTCTGCGTTGCTTGCCCCTCTCATATTCAATGAGAGAATAATCATAAATCACCTTGTGGAGGGGGGGCGGGGGTGTTGCGTCTAGCACCCAAGAGTGCTCTCTTTACATGCTCACTGTAGAGCAACCATTTGAGCTTGTTGCTCTCCTTTTGTTCTTTTAAGTGTTGAACTTTGGCATGCATGACAATGGAAGCCCTATTGGTCAATTTCATGACTTTGCTTTGTCACGCCCCGAATCCAAGATATAGAATCTTAAGGATTTCCAAGAGAATGACCTTCGGATCCCACCAATGGATGCGGTCAAACCAATAAAACCATACTTCGTGGTTCAACAGAGCATAACTAATTCATTAGCGGAAGGCTTGTAAAAATTTAAATCGCATTACTACGTAAACATTTCCAACAAAATCATCATGTCAACTATAAACTGAAAATAAAACTGAAAGCCCAGTTGGGTCAAAACAACTAAATAAATCAATATTTCAAAAATAACAACTATTGAAGTTCATATGTTCAAAAATAGCAACGTTCATGTGCACCAAGCATCTCTCTTCAGGTCCACCATCGTTCTAAAGGATTACCTATTTCAAGTAGGCGTGAGCTTTGGAGGCTCAAGAGGAAAATCCAAGGAAATTATACTAATCACCTTCACAGTCAGATAATAACATCATTACTTCACACAATACCGTATCATGCACCTTTATATGTTTCAATCATACAAACATCACATGCTTTCCAATCATTCTTATAGTCTTCTTATATCACAAATTACATCATTATCATAAATACCATAAATACTCACATACCATCAGTATCATAATCATACACATGGATATTCTTTAACTTTATCACAACCCATCACTACATGATCACAAGTTTACAAACACACCTTTCTCATAAACTAGAACTCTAATGAACATAGTAATGCTAAAACATATTCTCTCATCTGACAGCCAAATCCCATGGTGATAGCTATGCTGAAACATCCTCCCTCATAATCCAAAAATCTCACGATACATTCAACACTCAATTACCAAACAACTTACCACACCAATCACACAATCAATGTAGATGAACACAACATTAAACACTCAAATGATGAAATGACAATCATATTCAGGAATGCAAGTGAGATGCTAAATATGATATGGAATGCTCATGATGAAGTGATGATAGTGAAATGAATGCAAAAGTGGGTGTTAAGCCAAGCCTAACCATAAAATCAATTCTCAGATCTTCTTTAGGGAATTCTACCCCAGGAATGTGCTAAAACAGAACACAACACAGCAGACCCTCTTATCTAAAGAATTCTGAAAATGTTACACAGAAGACCTCTTATCTAGTGAGTTCTTAAAACATTATCAAACATTTCTTTCAGAGTATGCTAAACCAAAGGTAGAAACCACCATCTTCCTTTTCAGGGGACATGAACCGAAGGCAAGAATTGCCATCTTCCCTTTCAGGGGATACTACCCAATGGTCAGAATAGCCATCTTCCTTTCAGGGGATACAACCCAAAGGCAGGATTAGCCATCTTATACACTTCCACAACAGTCCTTCTTATCTAAAGAGTTCTGAAAACACACAATGATCACTCTAAGATCACTCTAAAACCCAATATATGGTGATCTCCTTTACAGCCACTCCGAAACATGCACATACAATGATTACATCTAAAATCACTCTTAAACGTACACATACCAACACATGGGTCACATAGGGACCACAAACAATATACATACATATCTTATGCATTATGTACTCTCAACACAAGCATCACATAATATCACATATCTCATGTGTATTTCACTCAAAACTCTTTCATAGGTCATAGTACATAGTACTCGGTCCTAGTACACAGCAAACTGGGGCAATGGAGCCCTTTTGTTGCACAAAACTCCACACACATACTAAAACACAAACCAACACCAGACACAACTTCTAATGGCCATGACACTGTTGCCCACCAAAAAAGGAGCTCATAGGGCTTTGGTCGATGCTTCGATCGAAACGAAGGCTTCGGTTGATCTTTTCGTTTCCTCCCCAACATTGGTTCGAAGACTAGAGATTTTGAGGTGTTTTGGGGTTTTTCGGCCCATGCCTCGGTCGGACCGAGGGTCATACCGAAATTCCTATTCAACCAAAAAGATCCCTAAAAATCACTAAAATTCGTACATTCATATTTGTCATCTAAAAGTATTGGTCACATGCTCAAAATCACAATCTTCATCACAAGATCCTTATTTCTATCACTTTACACATCAAACTTACCAATATGCATTGAATCATCCATTAGGTTTTGAAATCAATCATGTAATCATATCATAACATCCATTTTATTGAACACCAAACCTAAGCATATAAATCTAATCTTAGTAACATGGTCATCATCTTCCATGTATTAATATTCTTAGATTAATCATACCTACACATCTTTTATCATATTTCCATGAACACAATTAATATAATAACTGAGGAGATCCTATCGCTTTTCCCAAGCCCTATTTCTCTGCAGATTTCCAGCACTAGAAGATCACCAAGCCTTCCTCTAGCTTTCTTCTTCCTTAGCCTTTCTTCCTTCTTCTCTTCATCTTCTCTACTTTCTTCTTCTTTCTCCTCTCTCCTTTTCTCTACAAAAAAACCCTAAAACTGCAAATCTCCTTTTCCCTTCTTTCTTTCGATCGTGTACCCCCAAACTTAGGAAGAAAAGTGTTAAGGGAAACCTCCCATGATCTTACGTATTCCTTCCATCTCTATCCTAATTAATCTAATTCAAATTCAATTAAAAAAATAATCTAAACTACCCATAATGACTTGGTTATTGGACAACCCCATCCCCATTGTCTCATACGTCCTTTTCTATTCCCTAATCTCTATAAGAATTAAAATCACATACTTGACTCCAATGACTTTAATATGAACGTTGTGGTCCCTATAGTTTGTTGTTATTACAATTAAATACTAATTCAGTTAATTAGACAAACAGTCATACATAACATTATCCAAAAGATTTTATTATTAATCATAATTAATTATATTAATCATAAATTAAGGACAATGATCGCTACATTCTTTCCTGTCCTCACAGTGGGGTTTAGAGGGTGACTAGTGAAGACAAATTCACCATGTTCCTCTAGGATGGTTTGATCATTGATCACGTGTGATTGTTCATCAAGTAAGGGAGCACCCTCTTGGATAATGGTTCCAAGAGAGAGTGGATGGGTCGGTGATAAAGATATATCCTTTGCAAAAGCGGGATTAGGAGAAGGGTCAACGTGCATGAAAGAAAGAGGGGCAAAGGGTGAGATAGACAGATAAGGTGGTGGCGGCGGTGAGGTGTGCTCAGGAAAGGGTGATATGGTGGTGATCTTTCGATTCATGAAGTTTTGAAGAAGTTCACCAAGGGAGTTGAAGTTATATAAAACTAGTTTTACTTTGTGAATGAAAAAGGGGTCAAGCTCCGGGTTCGGTAAATGACTTGGTCTAGTGGGTCTCAGTTTAAAGACCGTTTCTCTCGGGTGGACCAAGGAAGTAAATGGGCCATCATGTTTCCATGCCTTCCCATTTTTACCTTCCAGTTTTTCCCTCCAAACATATCTGTTATTTGAGCCTCTGAAAGGTTTAATAGATTTATTTGAGCTTGGAGGTTGGGCTGCAGACACAGACCTTTGGTTAAGAGTTTCTAAAATGATAGGAGTGGCCAGGGCGCCAGATACAGTCTTATCAGGGCCTATGGGCATGGCCCCAAGAATATCCTGTGCAATTGTATCTTGATCCAAATTATGGGAACGGCCCCCATCACCGGCCTGATTAGATTGATCACCAACCGGGGTTGTGTTAGTGTCAGTGGAGGAGGCGCCGGTTCTATTCCTCCTCACAGTAGGCCTGAAACCCCTATGAGGGACCAACATCCACTGACCATAACTCAAGCTGCTCCGAGATACCCCAGACCATAACTCGAGCTACTCCAAGATACCCCAGCTGCCGAAACAGAGGCATGAAGTTCTTATTTAAGAACATGGAGAGTGGCCTAGCCTTCTTGCCTGATGTGTTCTACCAGTGGTAGGTCACCCTTTATCAGACAACACTTAGAGAGGTGGCCGATACGGCCACAACGGAAACAAAGAGACGGGAGTGATTCATACATGCAGATAATGTGACGAAACATGTCATCTTATTTCAAAAGATAGTTAGAACTAAAGGATGCCTAATATCAATCTCCACACAGAAGCGTGCAAAGTCAACTCTAGTGACTGGACAGTGTGTTCATCAAGTTTAACCGGCCTGCCAATAAGAACCACCACTTGGAAAAGAAGATCAGGTTGTCAATATTCCAGTGGGAGTCGGGGGAGTCTGACCCTAATAAGTGCTTTGAAGTGGGGCTTGTCATAAGGGTCAAAACATACACTGCATTGCTGGAGAAGAAGAGACTTGCCAAAGACGAACCAAGGGCCTTTGGATATGATAATGTCGTAGTCTTTTGATTCCATAACACAGATCAAAAAACAACCCCCATCAATGTGCATAATGGTCACAGGCCCCGTGAGGCCCGCAGCCCTCCAGTTCTTTGTTTACCTCTCCGTAAGAACGATGATGTTAATAGAGTAACCCATAAGCTTACCAATCAGGCTCAGCAACCAAGCGGAGGCGCTTGCTGATATGTTGGATTTCTCAAATTATAATAAAGTTCTTTTCATTGTCAAACACAGCATTAGCCATCGCCGACTCTTGGCCTTCAGTAATCATGGTCATGCGGTCAATTTCTTCAACCTCATCTGCCTAGTTTTGTGCATATGAGGTTGAAACCTTCATGAGCTTCTCTTTGAAGCTCGCAGGTTATTTTCCTTTAGAATCGTCAACCATCCCAAACCTCACAGACTTGGGGAGCAGAACACTAAAACACCAAAAAAAAAAAAGATAGTGGGGAGGGTTGTAGGACTAGAAGAAGAGATAACGATGGAAAGGGAAGGATATGAGGTGAAGATGCTGACCTGAGATGCTATTTATAGGCCAAAAAAGGAAGGAGCTTGCCTGATATGAGGGGGCTCTCTCCAATCTTACCATTTGTGTGATACATGCTATAAAAAACCCTGGAAGTATAGTCACAGAAGATCTAGCGCAGAAGATGCTCCCTGTAATATCATTTAACTTCCGCGGCGCATAACTCCAGTCGATTTTCAACTTAAATGGCCGTCGGGTATGGATATAGTCATCATCCAGACTTTTTGTCTCAAGATCAGAGGGTGTAAAGTGAATAATCCCTAGGCCAGAGCAAGGGGCGGCAATCCTTCGTATGAGAAATAAATGGGTCTTTTCTTCAATAAATTATAGGGTTAGCATACTGTCAATCTTCATGTCTTTCCAAAAAAGATCTTTGATTTGGCCAAAGCTTAACAAGCTTGACACACAGCTTCTTCTATGGTCCAGAACTCTCACCTGAGCCAAAGGATCTGATGAGGATTGTAAGTACCCCTTTGATGCTTCTCGATTAGCTGTGAAATCTGCCTTGTGAGAACAAGAGGGAGCTGAATCGAAATGGGGCTTAGGAAACTCCACTCCCGAACTGAAATTTCTGGACAAGACATAAGCCTTATTTCTTGATGATCTGTCTAGAATAGAGAGGATCCCCGGAGCCCTTTGCCATTCTGCACTCACATAGCGTTTGGATTTAAAGATATTGTCATTTTGTAACTGCATTGATCTGCTCGGAATCCCTAAAGTGTCGATTTGTAACAAATGTAGTAAGCACTCTAGATCTCCAACCATTTCTATCACCACCATCGCTGCGAGGACGGGAAGCCCTTGAATCTAAGATTATTTTGTCTATTTGCGTCCGGAATAGATTGGAAAACCACTTGTCGAGTAGTAGAACCGATCTAGCAGAAACCTTAAATCCCCGAAGAGACCAACCTTCTCCTCCACTCCTAGGAGACATCCTACACATATGTCGTGTGTCGCAATATTACTTGAGAGTAACGCCTAATTTAGAAAAAAATCAAAAACACTTACCGAATCTTATAAATCAAATTTCTTATCTTGCCTTCATCTTCTCCTTGAATTCCTCAATCAAATCTCTTACATCTCTTGACTTTGTTATTGCCTTTTTCTATTCCTTGAATCACTCTTTGAGTTGATACATTCCATACTCTCATATATTTTCTCTATTACCCCCTCAAACTTATGGGGATTTGAAAAATCTGCATAAGTTTGATTTTAATAATTGTATCGAACTTGTCCACTGCCAAATGGTCATTTTCTTATCGTTGCAGATAAGTATGTAACACTTATACTTTTTAGACCTATTATGTTACTTGTTAGTCATAGAATTATTATAATGTGAATGAATTAATGCATGTTTGTTTTTTTGAAGGTCTAAGGATGATGAGGAGAAAATGGGCTTAAATCAGTCCATTAAAGCTTCAATTGAACTAAGCTTCAAGGCATGAAAGAG
>JAUPMG010107376.1:0-12116 GCA_031762675.1 Pachysandra terminalis | reverse complement strand
CACAATGATAAAATACTCAATTATGCACTATAAATTCAACAACAATAATATTTAAAATTAAAACATCATGTCTAGACGACATCAAAGCCTTAGTAATAAAAATTAGTTCATAATAGAACTAAGGACAAACATAGTTTTCAAAAATAAAATAAAAACATAACATAAAGAGAAGAAAAGAAAAGAATAAACTAATGATGCTTCAAGCTCTAGATCCAAGGTCTTCTCCCACGTTCAACCTTCTTCCCAGCTCTCCAAGCATCTCCATTCACGTTCAAATCACCCCTTTATATATTACTTATGGAAATGGTTACATAGGTTAGGTCCAAGTTAATTTCAGGGCTGGTCTCATAATTATGATAACAGAAAGTTTAATTAAGTAGGTTAAAGGAATGATTCGGTTTATACATTAAAAATGTTAGGGTAGTCCAATGGAAGTTGGATTAGTAGGTACAAGGGTTTAGAAAGAAGAGGGGATGGTTCAACAAGTAGTGGAATGGTCAATATAACAGGTTCAAAGGACATACTCAAGCATATAGAAAAGGGTGGCTCAACCGGCACGCTTCCGGCAGGTTGTCGGCACGCCGGTTGGGTCATCCTAAAGGTGTTTTAATGGCTTGGCTCAACCGGCAGGCTGCTGGCACGCTGGTTGGGTTGGGCTTAAAGGCTAGGTTTTTGGTCTGGTTGGTCTGAGAAACCGGCACCCCAGGTGTCATCTGGTAGGCTAGGAAGTGGCCTACCTTGCCTGGATTGACTTGGTCTGCAGTCGGCAGGCTAATCAACACGCCGGTTAGTCCGCCGGTGCACAAAAAGGGTGGTTTGGTCATGGGATTTTTCAAGTAGGTTCAATTAGACCTCCTAGGGTTTCGTGCACCATTGTTTGGTCAATCCAATTGTTAAAACATACCAGGTATTTGACCCAAGTGTTCAGATCTTAGTTCTTGGTTAGTCTTACTAATAACATTAATACCAACATATAGGTAATTGTTTTAACACCATAATTCTGGTTTTTATTAATTCGATCATGGGGAAGGATTTTACATGCATGAAAGAAGGAATTCCACATGATATGACACTAGATGGAAAGTAAATACGCAAGAATAATTGAAAACTCATATTGGTTGTGCTGAAGGTTTTTTGCCATTGACGATCTGCTAATGTGCTCTTCTAGTTTTCTGATTTCTTAGCTTTCTCCTTGTTCTTCCTAGATGATCCCACGAATCTGAATGTGTTTCGAAAGTTTACTTTGTTTAATTTGTCCTATTTCACTTGTTTTAGATGTTAGAGTTGTATTAGGATTGGTAGTTGTTATTTATCTGTAAGTCTACAGTCCTATTTTGATTTAAACTAGTCTTTAATTTACCTTATTTATTTAGCACGAATTTTAGGTATTAATTAAGCTAATTAGGCCTTAGTTTAATTCGATTGGGCTTAATCCTAATTGGGCCTTACTTAAGTCCAGTTTAATTAAGTGTTAGCGTAAGGTCTTGTTTCGTTGAAACAGATTAATCCATTAATCCTAATCTTAGTTAGGTTTGTAAATCTTAGCCAATAATCCTACTTCCTTTACTATAGTTTATAACATCAATCAACATTATTTTAATGGTAACCTTAGGTTAGTTTCTAGGTGTAGTGTTGTAATTTACCATTTTACCCTTTATATAACTGTTCTTTTTAATATGATTTTTTTTTCTGGTCTTTACAGTGAGTCTTCTCCTTCAGGATTGAGGGAGTTAACAGAAGGAGGAGATGGTGGGGCTTGGGATCTTCTAGATGATGATGGCCTAGTGAGTCTAGCCCTTCTGTTGGAATTCTTAGTTCTCACCATGATTAAATAAAAAATATGACAAATAGAGCTTTTACCGGCAAAGATTTTTCAGAGTTGATTCCAAAGGATCAAGGATAAGTCTTGGAGTGCTAGATGACGCCCTAGAGTTGTTTTGAAGAAGAGTATGTTTTTAGGGTTTAGTTTCTTCTTTTAAAACCTTAGTACCACCCCGTTTCGACGTTCGGTCGGTGTCTCGGGTGGTCACATGGATCGACGGAAGCATCTACCAAAACGCAAAATTTGACTTTTTTCACTTTTAAAATTTTCTTAATTTTTCTAAAATCATTCTGAGCATCTTTTATATAGAAATGTTTCTCTAATACTTAGTATATTTTTACTTAAAATTACATTAACTTATTGGGTCAGTTCCAAATTCCGGCTAGTTCACAAATCTGATTTCTTAACTATAATTAGTTATTCCATAGTTTAATTGTTATATTTAGCTCTTCTCCCCATATTAAAAACATTTCTTTACCATTTAATAATTTCTTAAGAAATGTTCCCATTTTAATTTTTTGTCACTATTAGGTTCATTACTACCAGTGTCTTTCCCAAGGAGTTCCGAGCATTATTCTTTCAAGAACTAATGTTCGGTATTCTGTAGAATTTCTCAATCGACAATTAATCGTAATTTTATTCAGAAGCCATATAACTTAATTTATGTCCCTATTCATTTAATTCTAAGATCAAGCACTATTCCTTTCCTTACATATGTCTACATTCTGATCCTAAACAGAAAAGAATATTTTATCAAGTATCTACACTTACATCTTAAGTAACTGGAATTTCTTCCTAACTCACAGAATAAATCCTAAATAAGTTTCTAAGTTTTCATAATAGAGTCTCATTCCCATACAAGTCAGATAGTTCATAATCATTGTCATTCTAAACAATTACTCTGAAGAATTTCAAGTCTAAGATTATCATGACGATAATTACACAGTTATTCATAAAACTTATATCATGCATGTACACACCATATCATAGAGTTCTACTCCTATAATAGACATAATTTCAAATCTTTCGAAATTTTCTCTCGTTGTAATTTATAGGGTTATATTCACTTTTAGAGCCAGTGATTTAGATTAATAAAATTCTTTTTCCACAAGTGATCATTCACTATCAATCAAAAGTTAAAGGATTCATGTATCTACAGCTACAATAGTGCTGTTACTTTAAAATGAAAAGAAGGATAACATTACTACTATCCAAATTCATCATTAGCCATTTATACTAGTAGTATGACAGTACTGTTCTAATCACACAAGTGTATACATACACACAAGTGTAAGCACACAACACACTTCATATCATTTAATCACAAATTATACCAAAGTATATTTAAACAATTCATAAATGTGGCTCCTAGGTTCATATGGATCCAGATTTTAGTCCTAGGTTTTCACTGTTCCCTAAGACTTCTCAAAGTCTAGCCAACGTAAAACGTAGTGCTCTGATACCATTCTGTCCCGCCCCAAATCCGAGATATAGGATCTCAAGGATTTGCGAGGAATAACCTTCGGATCCACCATGTGGATGCGGATAACCAATCACCATACAAAACCATAGTCCTGGTCATTCAGAGTCTAAACCATAATCAGTTGAAGTCATTATAAATTAAAACCATAATCTCATTTATACCAACTAAGTTAGATTTATCCAAATAAATCCAACCAAGTTATTACAACTTCATATCCCTGTGGGGTCTAAACAAAGTGTATAAAACCAAGTATCATCCATCAATTCTATCAAGCATCTGAAACAAAGGAAATCTCCTCTTCATACTAGCAGGTCAACCGAACTGATTACCTGTTTCAACAAAAAGGATCAGCCGAAGCTTCGTAAAGAAATCCAATGTAGTTACAATGATTATCTTCATTCATACATAACAACACGGTTAATTCATGCAAGTTCATTCAACAAGTAATATCAGAGTTAAATGTATTTGCATGCTCATCATCATACTAAATCTCATATATTTAATAAATGTATAACATTTAACATGACAATCTCATTTCACTCTGAGAACCAAACAAGAAGTCAAATCATATCATATTAATTGTTCACAAGGTCCCACCATTATAAATCATAGGGCACACATGATCTCATTATGCATTAAACTCAAACCTCATAGTCTCACTATGAATCCAAACATATCCGACACTATCCCATCATGTATATCACAACAACAACATAGTCCCACTATGATTAACCAGAACATCTATCTACATAGTCCCACCATGTAATACAAGCAAACACATAGTCCCGCTATGTTTACCCAAATTATCTATCTACATGGTCCCACCATGTAATACAAACAAATACATAGTCCCACTATGTTACAAACAAAAATCCACATGGTCCCACTATGTAATACAACATACAAGTAATATACAATAAACCCATAGTCCCACTATGTTCACATACAACAATCACATGGTCCCACCAAGCTAAATAAACATTGCATAGTCCCACTATACAATACAAATACAAACACATACACATGGTCCCACCATGTAATACGAACATACAAATATCATATCAGTTACATAGTCCCACTATGTTCACAATGATCACTTGGTCCCACCATGCTATCACACCATATGTTCACATCGTCCCACCATGCTATCACACCATATTTTTACATGGTCCCACCATGCTACCATATACTATATCCACATGGTCCCACCATGTTATAACACAACAAATCCTTAATTTAACACAGAAACAAACACAATCAAAACAATCAAGTGCATGTGAGATGAGTATGAATGCAGCAAATGATGCAATGATGCAATGCAATAGTTTTTCAGACATAGTCTAACATAATCATTCAATCAGACCATTCATTTAGAGACTTGCACCCACGAAATGATGCTCCATTGACCATTATTTAAGGGACTTTCACCCATGGAATAATGCTCCATCTTATCCATTAAGAGACTTGCACTCACGGTGGATGAATCCAGTGACCATTATTTAAGGGACTTCTACCCACGGAATAATGCCCCATTGACCATTATTTAAGGGGCTTTCACCCACAGAATAATGCTCCATTGACCAATATTTAAGGGACTTTCATCCACGGAATAAAGCTCCATTGACCAATATTTTAGGGACTTTCACCCAAGACATAATGCTTCTTTCATAGAACATTGTCAATCCCATTGACTATCAGTAGATGCTCCCAGCACCACTCTCAATCATATAATGGATGCTCCCAGCATCACTCATAACAAACAATGTTACAATCAATCACATACAAGTAATGGATACTTCCAGTATCACTCATTATAAACAATGTCACAATCAATCACATATAAGTAATGGATACTTCCAGTATCACTCGTAATAAACAATGGCACTATAACCAAGCACAACCCTGATCAGTGAATGCTACAAGCACCACCCAAATCACTCAATTTTCGATACAAACATTGCTAACTATCCTAATCCTATCATGTATTCCTGTATACATGTCCAACTCATTAAAGTCAAAATCACCTTAGATATCATCCAGGATTATTCTATATTTTTGAATTTCAAACTTCATTGTGTACTTTATAAGATTCGATAACAACCACAACTTTTGCACACAATCCAATCACATATGCATGTGTATAACACATCCAGGGATCATCCCTCAAAATATGAAGTCTATTGAGCTTCAGTGGATGTTCGGTACGTACCGAGGGTCCTACCGAAAGATTCGGTCGATGGCTCGGTATGTACCAAGCATCGATCGATGTTTCTGAGAGTTTGGTGGTTCTCAGTAGGTAGTTTGGTATGTACTGAATGACCTACCGAAGGCCTCGGTTGGTGCCTCGGTATGTACCGAGTGTCAGTAGATGTTCCCGAGAGTTGGATAACTGTCGGAAGGTAGTTCGATATGTACTGAATGACCTACTGATACATTCGGAACATGTCTCAGTATGTACTGAGGTACCTACCGAACATCTAAATCAACCCATATTCGGTTTTCTTCCAAGGGTTTCTTGCCTAGAGACTCAAGATTGCATTTCATACTTCTAAACATCAAATACCAATCTCAATATGTCATACAATTATTCCAACTTAATCTAATCAAATATAGACTACACATATTGATCTTTACACAAATCAATCATCACACATGAATTAATTCCAGAAAAATCATATTAAATTCTAAGAACTGATATGATCATCACAATTGCAATAAATCTAAATCTATGCATACTTTATCTTATAAACACATAATCATTCGTAATATCATGCCAAAAATCATCAGATCATGCATTCCAACTAATATCTATAGCACTGTTATGATTCTTGAACATGATCACCGTAAAATCAATGAAAATCCCTACCTCTTCTAGTTCAATAGTAATCTCTACTCTCTTCTTGCTTTTCCTGTCTTTTCAGGTGCTATCTCATCCGTGTTATTTTGCCTTCGTCTCATTTCTATTCTCTTCACTCTCTTCTTTTGTCTTGTTTTTCCTGGGCTTCTTCCCATGGTTGTTGATTCTTTTCCATTCTTCTCTAGCTCTCTTCTATCCTCTCTTCTTCTCTTCTCTCCTCTTTTCTCTTCTTTCTTTCTCTCATTTTCTCTGGCCTTCTTCTTCGTACAATATTCTCTCATCTTTTTCCCCATCACATCAGCTTTCTCTTTCTTCCCATATTGCCTCCTCATGTTCTCCTTCTGCAGAACCAGAAACCAAAAATTTGTCTCTCCTTGTTTGGACGTTCAAGGCTAGAGACATTCTCTCTCTTCTCTCCTACTTACTTATCCCACTAAATCTCTATCACTATTGGTTTGTGTGAATTGAATATCTTAATTTGAATTTCAAACTACATGTAATTAGTTGTGTTTGATTGCTTCCTTAATTACCCTAGTTAAATACATAATTATTTGTCGAAGTCCTATTGGACTCTTATTGGGTTTTGGGCCCAATTTTTCAACTTCAGTTCTCGCCCATATGGATTTGAAATCCAGCACAATTATTATTTCTTAATTAATTAAATAGTTGTCCCTTAGTTTCTCTTAATTGTTATTTAGTCCAATACTACTTTGGGTCTTTCATTAATTTTCCACTGTGCAATTAGTAAATTAATTAATTTAATTTATAATTAATCCAGTTGGGTCCGTGTCAAGACATTCTCCCTCCCTTTAGGACATTTCGTCCTTGAAATTGTTATTGAAATACGATTCAATTTTTTTTATAAGTGTTAGAATATAGGAATTCGAATGTGAAATAGAAGTTTAAACTTTCATTACTTAGAAAGGAAAAGATTACACAAGTTCTACTTTTCTTCTTCTCTAGTCATAGATTGATTAATTGACTGATAAATGGACTAACTAACTAGCCATTCGTAGATGGCTACAACCCAATACAGAAGCAAACTGAAAGGAAATGCAATAGAAAAAAGGAAAATGAAACTACCACTAAGACATGTAAAATATCTAAAGAGATCGTCCCCTACGAGATCTAGAAGCTGATTGTGAGGTCGAGACTTCATTGTTGGCTTTGCAGCCACTAAGTATGTCCTAGAAAAAGCGAAGTGCTTTCTCCACAGTCTGTCGGAGCCTAGAAGTCTCCTGCTCCAATGCAGCTAATTTGGTCTCTATGGTCCTGGAAGGTGGAGGTGCAGATGATGAGGAAGCTTCTGGATGGTGCTTAGGGGGAATGTCGTGCGGCTCTTCTTGAATTTCAGCTGGCCCTTCAGAAGTAGAGGCTTAACCTCTCCCAATCGATATTGGCAACTTCATTTTATACATGCTAGTCTTCCCGAATGGTTGACTAACTGTACCCTCTCGTGGGGAAGGTATGTGGCATCCCAGGAATTTAGCCACTGCATGCATGAGGCATGCAAAGGGAAAATCCCCTCTTCTACTAGTTCTCAAATACCGGAAAATGCAAGATATAATCAGAGACGGAAGGCGAAGTCTCGTTCCTATGGCCACTTTGTGCAGTATAAAGGCGATGTAAGTAGTGAGTTCCGTCGGGTTCCCGGAATGCGAATAAATGCTTGTGAAGAAGTGCTTGTGAAGGATGCGGAACTTAGGAGAAAGCTTGGAAGCCGCAAAGGGTCTATCATTGTTCCACTGCACTCTCTTTCCACAGATCACCTTGGTGAGCTCTATCTTTTCCTCTTCAGTGGGGTCAGGAATGGTGGAATGTACGTTGTTCAGGGGCACTTTCATTAACCTAGACACCAACTGTAGATCGAGGTTTCCGGTAGTGCCGTAGATATCAAAATTGATGGACAAGGAGTCAAAGTCTGTCATGGTGACGTGTGAGTATATCTCCACCACTATGGATTGGTGTGCAAGACCACCCCGATCAAGAAGAGGTCCCATCCTATGGTCCGTAGTGTTTCAACTAATCCATAATCTCGGATCGCATCCCGATCTACCTTATTCTCTATGAGGTTTTAGTCCTAGGTTTTCACTATACCCTAAGACTTCCCAAAGCCTAGCCAACGTAAAACCTAGTGCTTTGATACCACTCAATCACTCCCCAAATCCGAGATATATAATCTCGAGGATTTGCGAGGAATAACTTTCGGATTCACCACGTGGACGTGGATAACCAATCACCATACATAACCATAGTCCTGGTTATTCAGAGTCTAAATCATATTCAGTGGAAGTCTGTATAAATTAAAACCATAATCTCATCCATACTAACTAAGTTAGAATTATCCAAATAAATCCAACTAAGTTATTACAAGTTCATAACCCTGTGGGGTCAAAACAAAGTTTATAAAACCAAGTATCATCCATCAATTCTATCAAGTATTTGAAACAAAGGAAATCTCCTCTCCATACTAGCAGGTCAACCGAACTGATTACCTGTTTCAACAAAAAAGATCAACCGAAGCTTCGAAGAGAAATCCAGTGAAGTTACAATGATTATTTTCATGCATACATAACAACACGGTTAATTGATGCGAGTTCATTCAACAAGTAATATCATAGTAAAATGTATTACCATGCTCATCATCATACTAAATCTCACATATTTAATTAATGTATATTATTTAACATGACAATCTCATTTCACTCTGAGAACCAAACAGGAAGTGAAATCATATCATATTAAATGTTCACATGGTCCCAGCATGATAAATCATAGGGCACATATGTTCCCATCATGCATTCAACCCAAACCTCATAGTCTCACTATGAACCCAAACATATCCTACATGATCCCATCACGTATATCACAACAACAACATAGTCCCACTATGATTAACCAAAACATCTATCTACATGGTCCCACCATGTAATACAACACACAAGTAATTTATTATAAACACATAGTCCCACTATGTTTACAAACAACAATCACATGGTCCCACCATGCTAAATAAACATTGCATAGTCCCACTATACAATACAAACACATACATGGTCTCATCATGTAATACGAAACAAATATCACATCAATCACATAGTCCCACTATGTTCACAATGATCACAAGGTCCCACCATGCTATCACACCATATGTTCACATCGTCTCACCATATTATCACACCATATGTTTGCATGGTCCTACCATGCTACCACATACTATATCCACATGGTCCAACCATGTTATAACACAACCAATCCTTAATGTAACACATGCACAAACACAATTAAGTAAATCAAGTGCAAGTGATATGAGTACGATATGATGCGGTTATGCACAATGAATGCAGCAAATGATGCAATGCAATGGTTTTTCAGACATAGTCTAACACAATCATTCAATCAGACCATTCTTTTAGGGATTTGCACCGAACGGTTGAATGCTACCAATCCTATTCCTTTAGGGATTTGCACCCATGGAAGAATTCTCCAGTGACCATTATTTAAGGGACTTCCACCCACGGAATAATGCTCCATTGACGAGTATTTAAGGGACTTTCACTCGCAGAATAACGCTCCATCTTATGCATTAAGTGATTTGCACTCACAGTGGATGGATCCAGTGACATTATTTAAGGGACTTCCACCCACGGAATATTGCTCCATGGACCATTATTTAATGGACTTTCTCCCACAGAATAATACTCATTTCACAGAACATAGTCAATCCCATTGACTATCAGTGGATGCTTCTAGCACCACTCTCAATCATATAATGGATGCTCCCAGCATCACTCATAACAAACAATGTTACAATCAATCACATACAAGTATTGGATACTTCCAGTATCACTCATAATAAACAATGCCACAATCAATCACATACAAGTAATGGATACTTCTAGTATCATTCATATTAAACAATGTCATTAAAACCAAGCACAACCTTGATTAGTGAACACTACAAGCACCACCCAAATCACTCAATTTTCTATACAAACATTGCTAACTATTCTGATGCTATCTTGTAGTCTAGTATGCATGTCTAACTCATTAAAGTCAAAATCACCTTAGATCTCATCCAGGATTATTCTATATTCCAGAATTTCAAATCTCATTGTGCACTTTATAAGATTCGACCATAACCTCAACGTTTGCACACAAACCAATCACATATTCTTGTGTATAACACATCCAGGGATCATCCCTCAAAATTTGAAGTCAATTGAGCTTCGGTGGATGTTCGGTACGTACCGACGGTCCTACCGAAAGCTTCAGTCGATGTTCCTGAGAGTTTGGTGGTTCTCAGTAGATGGTTTGGTATGTACCGAATGACCTACCGAAGGCCTCGGTTGGTGCCTCGGTATGTACCGAGTGTCGATAGAGGTTCCCGAGAGTTTGATAACTCTCGATAGGTAGTTTGGTATGTACCGAATGACATACGGATGCATTCGGTAGATGTCTTGGTATGTACTGAGGTACCTACCGAACGTCTAAATCAACCCATATTCGGTTTTCTTCATAGGATTTCGTTCCCAGAGTCTCAAGATTGCATTTCATACTTCTAAACATCAAATACTAATCTCAATAAATCATACAATTATTCCAACTTAATCTAATCAAATATAAACTACACATATTGATCTTTACACAAATCAATCATCACACATGAATTAATTCCAGAAAAATCATAATAAATTCTAAGAACTTATATGATCATCACAATTACAATAAATCTAAATCTAAGCATACTTTACACGTAAACACATAATCATTCATAATATCATTCCCCAAATCATCAAATCATGCATTCCAACTAATATCTATAGCATTGTTAAGATTCATGAACATGATCACCGTAAAATCAATGAAAGTCCCTACCTCTTCTAGTTTAATAGTAATCTCTACCCTCTTCTAGCTTTTCTTGTCTTTTCAGGTGCTGTCACATCCGTGTTCTTTTCCCTTTGTCTCTTTCGTCGAGCCAATTCTCATCATCATCATCAGTTTCTTCATAGTCATCATAACCGACTTCCTTTTCCTCTTCACTCTCTTCCTTTTTCTTGTTATTCCTAGGCTTCTTCCCAAGGTTGTTGATTCTTTTCCATTCTTCTCTAGCTCTCTTCTTGTCATGAACCAACCCAAAAATTTAGAATTTTCGGATTAAGTTGCGACCTTCACCCCATATTGCTGTGGAGGTGAATCAACAAACATAAGCTGAAGACTAAACGGTTCTAGTAAGATATAAGTAACTATTAGAGATATGCCAAACTATCAAGTCTAAAAGAAGTAAAGTCTAATTCTAAACTATACCATGTGTCTATCAGAGTACACTACCCAATCCGAGTCTACTCGTGTCGCGACTAGCTCCTGAACCTGAAATATTAAACAACATTCATAAGGTGGAAGCCCGGATGAGTAAACCTTCGATGAAAGGTAATACTCATGTTCCAATATTTGAGAAAAGTGCAAACGTGTAAAATTGTGTAATTTGTATAATATGTGCAAGTAGTGTACAATTGTGGCATACAATCATAATAAGTTCTCTCCCATCCTCACAGAGTATTATTCAGTGGTCTGTGATCCTACAACTACATGCAATATAAGAGAAATGTTACGCTGTCTAAGATGTGAAATATCTTATATCCCACGTGATCTCGTTCTCTATCCGGGGTGTCTTAGCAACCTGAATGCACCACAGGATGTCCCAGCAACCTGAAATCATCACCCGTATTAACGGACTAAGGGATACGACCATTCTACAGATATCGCGTAGTTTTAAGGATTTTCAACCTAAGAGGCTCAATTCCCCCTCTTACTTTTTATCACTGGCCATTCAGCCAAGACTTACAGCCACGTGCGTTATCCCTCAGGGATTCATACATCTTCACAACCCAACAGAAGTTATATATATATGGCCTAGAAGATTCCCAAGCTTACACCAACGCATCCTTGGGATA
>JAUPMG010107355.1:0-12118 GCA_031762675.1 Pachysandra terminalis | reverse complement strand
GGCATCTGTTGAGACTCAATAGATTTTCCAGAGAATTTCTACCCTTTTGGTGGATGTCTCGGTACTTGCCGAGAGTCCTACCGAGGGTCTCGGTATGAGTCTCGATATGTACTGAGGCTCGGTACATTGTCTACCAAGTTTTGACTTGCTCAGTAGATAACTCGGTACCTGCCGAGTATCCTACCGAGTAGCTCGGTAGATGTCTGATCTACCGAATGTCAAATCTAGCCTCTTTTTCATTGTTTTGCCTAGGGTTTCGTGCCCATGCACTCACAACCCATTTTTACACCTTTTTTGAAATAAATCACATCTTAACATACAAAACCTAATGCATAATCCTAGATTACCATCATCATCAGATTAAGGATCTAAGATCTAACACACGTTCTCCTAATATTTCCTACACAAATGAATCAACATAAACATGAAGAACAATAAGAGATTTATATCACATTGCTAGGATCTAATCATAGCATCACACCACATGCCCATCAATATAATAAGAATCAAAACAAAACCCAAGAATCAAAATAAGGTCATACATGTGAGATTCAACATCCAATCATGCACATCATCCTAACATGTTATCTATAGCATTATCATAACCCTATGAACCTAACTACTATAAGATCAATGGAGAATCCCTACCTCTTGCGAGTTTTTCTCTGTAGATCAAACCCTCAAAATCTAGCAAAAGCCTTCTTCTCCCAAGCTTTCTTCTTCTTCTTCTTCTTTTTCTTTTTCCTTTCTCTTCTCTCTTTTTCCAACCCAGAAAATCCAGATCTGTTTCTCTCATTTTACCCTAATCATTTTACAAGAGAAAGACTTTTACACCCCCAAGGACTTAGTTAAATACCACCTCCATCCCCATGTCTTACAGGTCCAAAGCATAACCATAATCTCCACAAGTTTTTAAAATTACTTAAGTGACCCCATAATTTCTAATATTACACAATAGACTCTATATTGTGTTGTAATTACAAATTCTATTAATTTTAATTATCTAGATACACGACCCTATATAATCTTTCACAAAGGATTTTCACTGTTAATTATAATTAAATTATAGTAATTATAATTTAAAGATGCGGTCGCTACACATTCACTAATCATCATAGCCAAAACACATCATCACTCTATGCAATAGTTTCAAACACACGAATAACAGTCATCACTACTGCTCTGAACTACAAGTAAAACATACACAAACATCATAACATCAAACTAAAGAAACACAAAAAGTAACTGGGCTCCATCTCCTCTCATACCTGTCATCCGGGCCATCATGCCCTCTAATCATCCTCCCTCTGCTCCTCAGTATCAACCCGCTGCTGCTTTGGCACTAGTGCTGGCACTGCTAGTGATGGCGAAATCACATCATCGGTCCTGCGACAGGATGAAGCTATCTCATGCAAGTAATTCATTATCTTCTCAGTAGCCTTCTCCCACACTGATCTGTGCTCTTGAACTTCAGTCCTAATCTCCGTTGTAGTCCTCTCCAAAGACTCTAGTCTGGACTCGAAGGTGTTATCCCTCCTCGCATAGTGCATAGTAGGGAATCTAGATGCTCACGCCGAGGTGGATGCTTATTGCTAAGGCGGCTGTGGAACGTCGCTATGGCTGAGGCGGGACATCCTTTTGTGGCTCAGATTGATGTGTCCACTCTCTCTCTCTCTCTCTCTCTCTCTCTCTCTCTCTTCCTCTCCTTGTATCTTTAGGATGTGGCAGTCTGATCTCCATAGCTGTGATGTTTGTGTTGGAGAACGGACGCACACGATCCTCATCTCTCGGTAAAGACATCGACACTCCCCACTTTCGTGCAAGTGCGGTCATCAGGAAAGCAAATGTTAGTTGGTTCTTCTTCTGTGGATTGATCACATAACGGATAATGTGCTGCATAATTAAACTAGGCAAGCAAGGCTACAGCCCTAGTGCCAATTGGTTCAAGGTCTGAACCATGTGTGAAGCCAAGTCCATGTTTTTCCCAGATCGTGGATATATGTTGCAGATAAATGTATTATGTAAGATGCGGTACTGTGGTATCATGGCAGATGCCAGAAGTGCGTTGCCATCCCTCCATGGCACTACATCGCCACACAGCCTACGGGTAACCTCCTCTCGCTCAGGTCTCTCGAGCTCGGGTAAATAAATCATTGAGGGGTTCATGGTTAGACCCATGATCTCTGCCACCAATGGCACATTCAAATGATGTGGCCTCCCTCGAATTTTAAACTTAATAAACATACCTCTTTCGTTGCAAGATACCATGGACATGTACATCAATTGGCTAATGGTAAGGTACATTGTCCAGCCCCATGACAAAATAGGAAGCCATCTCGTTGTCCTAAGAATGTCGACCGCACCATATGGTCTCACGTGCTCAATCATCACTGACCTCTCGATGATAACGGACCGGTTGAAGAAGGTATACGGTGTAGCCTTCTCAACCTCCATTGGTTGTCGTTGTGTCTATGCCCTTGGTTCAGATCCAGAAGTTTCTTCTTCCTCCTCTCCGTCGAAGTATTCTTCATCTTCTCCCCATTCCAGTTCAGGTTGTGATCGAGATGTCCCTGCGATTTCTTCTTGCGCCTTCCGTGTTGCCGATTGAGTTCTCTTAAGTGGGTTGGGATTATTAAACCTCTTTGTTCTTGCCATTGTGTAAAAGTTTGAAGACAATTGAGAAAGAGGAAAGCTAGGGTTTTAGCAAATGAAAGGAAAATGGGGTTTTAGGAATGCTTCAAAAGGTTCAGAGAGGTGAAAGAGACATTTAGGTTAGGTTTTAAGTGAAATGCGGGAAGTACTCCAAGCAAAAAGGGAAAAATGGAGAGTTACAGTTTCGGTAGCCCTACGCTGCCGGTGTGCCGATGGCTTCCGGCCAAGGTGCCGACGCCCAAAACTTAAACAAAAATTTTATTTTTAAATTTTTATATAGATAATTCCCTCCTACAATTAAATTTCTCATCTTAATTACCTTATAAGTTGGCCAAATTTCACCCATGTTTATTTAAGATGACACACCAGATTACATCTGGACCTGACATTACACATCACATTTAAGCTTACTTGAAATCTTTCACTGGACTCACATCTGACCAAATTCACACATCACATTTCAAACCATAACATTTAAGTTCTTGGAAATTTTTGATAGATTTTTGTCGTATAAATCTTCACTAGAGATTCTACAAAATTTTCTTTTCTTTTAATTCTTGTTTTAATAATCGAAGTCATCTTCTGATTACTCATCAATCATATTTTGGGAATAATCCCTCATGAATAACTTATATCATGTCTTTATCATTTCTTAATAATTATGCTAACGCACCTTCATTTAAATAAATTTTAGGGATAAATGTATTTGCAACTACATCGTCTCTTATATTTATGGAGGTACTTGGTCAGTGTTAGGGTTTTACATATTTATATAAGTTTTAACATTCAACAACTTGTAAGCTTCTGGTGGTCAGGTCCTATTGGAATTCCCAACAAAGTAGGTTCTCCACGTACACATTGCATCCCTAAAGTCCAATCCTAGGATCTTCAGAAATGGTGGCCTTACCATCCTTCCATATCTTTCGGAGAGTATCATTTAAGGTGCACAATCAACAGACAACACTCATTCTCATCCTCACGTATTTTTCCCTTTAATATCCTATTATTCATGTAAGCAGACCATCTTACCATTATAGCGAGCAAGTCTGTTATCAATCAGTCAAAAGTTTTCCTAGTTCAAGCTTTTACATTTCTCCTTCCTAGCTTCAGATTTCTAAGTGATCCCTAGGTTCACTAGTCTTCTAATCCCAATCGGACTTAGAAAAACATAGACAACTCAGGTACAACCTAAGTTGAAAAGTTTGCTGAAAGACTTCTACTCTGAATAACCTTTGCTCTGATACCAATCTGTCACACCCCAAAACCCGTGGCACAAATCCCTATGCAGGCAACACGGATCTCAACGTGAGACCTTCGGGTTCCAACCATGGAACGCTGATGGTCATATCATTCACAAAGTAATAAAAGCAATAAGACTACTTTTATTAACGTTAACAGAGTGGGAAAGCTAACAAAATAGAATTACATACAAATCCATGACTTCAGCAGAGCCATGATTCCCAAAAGAAAACAAAGTAATCCAAAAAGGACATAACACCTTTACATCCAAACTTGTTCATGAGAATATAATCATAAGTTCTAACAAAATAGAAATAAACGGGCTGAATCAAGTCTTATCCATCATCATCCCATCTCATCCTGCAACATGAAAAGTCGTATGAGCTTAGAATGCTCAGTAAGTGACATATCTGTCACCAATCCTCATAAAACACCATTAGTAAACTAAAGAAAAGATAATAGCGAAGTACGATAACGAGAAACTCATGTTATATATATCATGGATGATATGAAGTATGCTATGAGAATGTATCATACATATGTCCTACATGGTATGCTCAATCAAAAGAGTGCAAATGCATTATGAAATGAATGAACCAAGCTAATGTCTAATGTCTCATGTTAAGTGACCCTCATCATACTTCAATAACAAGAACTATTTCGGGACATAGGTCACCAGAAGTAGCTAAATACCCCTCTCTTCGTTCGGGGTCGCTAACCAATGGTACGAAGGCCATCACTTGATGATTTTATGGGAACTGAGCCCAAGGTCTATCCAACCTTATAGGACCTCGCAAGAATCCTATACTTATTTAAGTGGGACTTTCAACCCATATGTATAGTCTACCTCACAGCAACCTCTCAAGGAATCCTTGTTTGCACCTCCCAAGCTCACTTAACAATCCACATCGACTAAGCATACATGAAATCATTACCTTAGGATTTCCAATGATAGTTCCCTTCAGAAACTATCCACGCGCCCATACACGCGGATAATTTTCCGGAAACCATCATAAGTACCCTAACCACAAGTCTGTAGGATTTTTAGTGATAACACCCTTCAGAAGCTACCTGTGTGCCCATACACACGGATAATCCGCCAAATGCCATCACGGATATCCTAACCAGTGAACAAATCATACCACAACAATCTCAAATCTAGTATAAATCATAAGGAGTCTATGGTACAAATCACCAAACATATGGAGTCAAGAACCCCAATTCAAAGTCTGGTCGGCAGGCTGGTCGGTGGGTCTGGGTGTGCCATGGAAATCAAAGTTGGTTCCTTGCATGTGGGTCCAAGCCCATAGACCTTCCTTTGATCCCAAAAGACCAATTCATACTCACTTGGCTCATGCTACCCTCTCAAATCACCTGAATTTCCTCAAAACTTACCCCTGTCGGCAGCCTGGCCGGTGTGCCGGTGCTTAGCAACACGTCATTCTCTGTGTATTTGTAATGACCTAAAACCATTAAATTTATTTCTCCTTAATTAATTTATTTATTTGGCTATTCTATTTGATATGTTTATATGGTTTGTGTATTTAATTAATGCTTAGGGTGCTTTTGTAATTAAATATGGTAGATAGGGGCCTTAGTATTAATAGATTTTCCTTGGAGTTAAACTTGTAAAGAGTTTTTCTCCCCAACCGTTCAAACGCACAAGCAATGTGCTGAACTAGTCAAGGGGACGTGTCCTTGGACGTGTCCCTGCTCGAGTTGGTTGTGGGAAGGAAGTTAGGGAGACAACTCCGTATACCTTCAAACCCTCACTCTTTGTTTGTCTCATCATTCGAACTAAGTACAGAGAGCTTGTATTTTCAAGAGAGAAACTGAGTCTGAGAGAGAAACTGAACGAGAGAGATTGAGAGATCTGAAACTAGCATTTGTTTCAGAGGAGAAGAGAGGAAGAAGAAGAGGTGGCTAGAGGAAGATCATACCTGAATTTCTCACGTTTTCAATCTCAAACACTAGAATCAATGTAAGTAGATTATTTTGTATAGTTCTCCATTTTTATGCATGATTGTTCCTTTGAAATTTTAGAGAAATCACATGTTATCCATGGAGTATTGTTTAGTTTTTATAGCATGATCAGTAGTTTGATTTCTATAATGATTGATTTAAGATATCATGATAAGTTCTATGTTAAATCCATGTTACTTATCGTATTTTGTATGATGCTGATCTACCATGTATAACCCCGAAATTATGCTCATTTTACTCATCGGTAGGTGCGTTGGTACACCGACGGGCCTACCGATGGTGTTGATATCTCATTATTGAACTCGTCGGTAGGCATCGGTGCACCAACCGCGCCACTGACAGAGTATCTCTGACATGCGTCGGTAGGCATCGGTACACCGATCGGCCTACCGACAGGGACCAAGTGTTATAAACCTGAGTTGGTCGGTAGGCGTCGGTACACCAACCGGCCTACGGACAGGGGATCTCTGTGACTGATCAGTAGGGGTCGGTACATCGACGGACCTACTGAAGGAGGATTTGACCAATTGGGTCGGTAGGCGTCGGTATACCGATGGACCTACCGACAGTAGATGAAATGAAGAAGTTTGAATTGGTCATCGGTACAGCAATGGGCCTACTGACAGTATATATGAGATATGACTTTAGTTTGATCGATAGGCGTCGATACACCGACGGGCATACCGATGGAATGGTTTGGACATAACAGTTTGTTCATGGGAGAATTCAAGGGTTTGGATGTCGGTGTTGGTTCGGGATTAATCGTGCGAATGGCATGTGCTAACCTACTGAACACACTCCTTAGATGAGTCTCCAGTTTGGAAAACAATTGTGGGGATCCTATTATTATTGACTTGTGTTTATATGTCATTATGACTTGAATGATGAAATCCAACGGATTATCGACGTGTATGGGCGCGTGGATAGTTTCCGAGGGAGATTATCATTCTTGTCCTATGGGAATTGATGCATGCATACTATGTTCATGTGAGGTGTCAAGTGTGCCTAGGAGGTGAAAATAATAGGTTGCCTAGACCTGTAGGTTGAAAGGCCTACAAAATAAGTATGGAAATCATAGTTCATTTATAGGTCAGCGCTGGACCATGAGTATTATACACTCTAAAGTTAGCAAATGGTGGCCTTCGTACCATGGGTTAGGGCCCGAAACGAAGAGAGGGGCAGCTAATCGTTCATGGTGACTACGGTCTCGAAATGTGATGAGTTACTGAAGCTGCAATGAGGGATACTTAATATTCACATAAATATAGACATTTATCATACTGCATTGTATTCCTTGACTGAGCATCCATTAGAGCATCTGAATGTCTTGCATACATCATACTCATCATTTAACTGCTTCAGTTATATTTGTGTACCATGTTGCTAGGTATGATATTTAGAATCATGTATAAGAAAGAGAATGGGGGACATAATCATGCTTACTGGGCATTCAAAGCTCACATAACATTTTATGTTGCAGGTTGGGTTGAGATGATGAGGTCGTGGACCATTCTGCTATTATGTTATTATTTTTCCATGTATTTATTTCCTTTAATTTCGTACGAACTCAGTTTCCGTATTTGGAGATATTGTAACAAGACTATGTTGAAGCCAGTTAACCATTTGGGTTCACATTGATGATTTTATATTGTATATAATTCTTTTGCTTCCGCTACTCTGTTATGAATTAATTGAGATTGTTATCTCATGCCTCGTTTATGATATGGAAATCTGCAGCCCCAGAAATGGATGTTGAAGGTCTCACTTCGAGATTCGTGCTATCCCACCTAATTTGGGTTACGGGATCTGGCGCGCGACAGTATTTTACTCCCTATCGGTAGCATGGTCGATGGACCTGTGCCTGCCGATAGGTTACAGGACAGAATCCCAGTGTTCTAATCAGCTTATGGATCATCATAATTAATTTATAAAAAATACCCAATAAATTTATAAACTCTTTTTTATTATTATATTTTTTTATAATTAGAAATAAAAATTATTAGATTCAGGTCATTACAACGCTCATCTGTAAGGGAAAAGATCGATAATGAAGAGCATATCGAAACACACATCTTCAATTCGGTCACTATGTGGATGCAAATCGCCAATCTTCCAAGGTTCTTCCAAGATAAAGGTATTGTTGTGCAATTGGAAAGCCGATTCGGTACGGTATCTAATCTGAAATCCCTAGTGAAAATAATTAGATTAAATCGATTACAGTCTGCATCTCCCTCCCTCTTAATGAACAGATTCCGCCAGGCATATCTATTGGAGTCCAAGAGGGCAGAGAGACGATGGAATTTGGCTATGAACTTCTACTAGAGATTTGTTATTCTTGTGGCCTCATTAGCCACAACCTCAACATCTGCTTTGCTCCTTTCATTAACCATGTGGAAAATGTTGCTTTGGATGAAGAAGAAAATACAACCTAGGGATTAGATGTAATATGATTGGCTGAAAAAATTCCTTTGCATGAAGCAAACTTTAGTGGTTTGGGTGGTTTTTCGATGGAGATGGAGTGGCAGCTGGTGGGGTAGAGACATATGTCCGGGAACTCTAAGTCGATTCACGGTTCTACATAAACAATGACTCGGCCCAACGGCTCCCCGAAAATCCATGTGGCAACCATGTGCAACGGGCCCTGACTGATGGGACCAACAAAAATGACATGCCAGTTGAGTGAGAGTACCAGGGTGGCTAGGCTCTTGCCCGGGCCAAGTCATTCTATGGACCTCCTTGGGGCCATGGATTTAAGTAGGTAGATAGACCCTAGTTTTGTGTTAAATGAACAGGATGATAACAAGTGCCATGAATTTGCTTCTTTGGCAAATCATGTGAACTTAAACTCTAATGACCCAAGTCACCCAATGGCCCGACCGAATCTCTTGTTCTCCTCTTTCCTTAATAACATTGGAAACCCCTTTAAGGATCTTACACCTCATATTACACTCTCTGCGTGCCCTCATCTAGCTATCTTCTTCTCTAATACATGGGGTTCTCAATCCACTACTGTGGTAGCCCAGTGGAAGGAACGAAAAGGGAAAAGAACTCAGAGATCAAAACACCTGAAAATAGAGGAGGGGAGCAAAAAGATTAGGAAACCAACAGTTCCTCACCGAAACAGAAACATAGAATCAGATTCATCTACCCATCTCAAAAAAAAGGAAAGTTCCTTCCGAATCTAATAGTTGCGTTAATCTAGACCATCTTAGCTTGTCTGAATATCAGTCGTATGTGCTTATTGACAGTCAAACTTTAGATTTTATAGGTGGCTGATTCTGGTCAGTCTTACTAACGCACATGAAAATTGTAGGTTGGAATTGTCGGGGTATTGACCGCACCTCGACAAAGCAGCACTTAAAGTCATCTTTAAAACTCATAGGCCTCACCTTATACTTCTCTCAGAAACAACGACAAATAACAATGCTTCTGAAAAAAGGTATTAGGAAATTTGGTTACACTAATTATTTTTTGGATTGAAGCTATTGGTTTATCAGGTGGTTTTGGTTCATGTGGGGAAGTGCTTTAGTGTTGAGGTTATACATCAAGCCAGTTGGGTAATACAGATGATCATCACAAATGATAAAAGAAGGGACTTGGTTGTTGACTTTTGCCCATACAAGCTCTAACAGAGTAACTTAGCAACAACAATTGGAGGAAATTAAAGCAATGGCAACAGACCAAACTTTACCATGGCTAATGTTCGGAGATTTTAATGTGGTGGTCGATCAGTAGGAAAAAAGTGGAGGAGATCCAATCTAGGTGAGCCAAGCTTAAATTTTTTTTATTTATTATGTTGGATTTTTGTTTTGGGTCAACCCGGTTGACCCGCTTGGTTGGGGGTCCCCACTATGACAGGGACGTCCATGCTTGGTGAGTAATAAGTTTGTTTTGGACTCTCTCCTCTTGTAATTTATTTTTTTATTTGGCTCATGAAGGTACCTTTGTAACTTTATCCGTCTAAAGTGGTTCGGTTTATAATAATAAAGGTTGGTTTGGTTTATTATTCCTATTTTTATATCTGACATTTGAGGCACCCTAGAATTTAAGTCCATGCATTGGTTGGTTTGGTTTACTATTCCTATTTTTATATGTGACATTTGAGGCACCCTAGAATTTAAGTTCATGCATTGTCAAGTTGTGTCTAGAGTCATACCCATGTTGGTACAGTCATTAGGATACATACACATGCATATTTATATCAAAACTGGTAGGCCCAAGGCTCATGGAACCCGAATGGTGAGGTATGCCATGTAGGCCCCTCATGGACTTAAGGCATTCCCAATTTTTAAAGATATTTGATTGGCCATTCTATGATCCAAGGACGTACATCAAGATTCACGTGCAAAAAACCTAAAAGGACCAAGGTCCATGTAAGGCTATGTGGTTAGGTAAGCCAGGTAGGACTCACACAGGCTTAGACATAACCATGGATCCATAACATCTGATTAGTTATTGGTTAACATGGATCCAAAATAGATTCTCATTCAAGCTCATTCATTGTCATCCCACATCACCATACATTGCAGTGCAAGATGTTCTTATGCATCAATCATGTATTATTTTGAGTTAGTTATAAAGGTTTTAGGTTTTGTATTCCCTTATTTTTAAGGGATTATATACCCTTTTAAAAAAAAAAAAACAAAAAAACAAAATTTAGGGTTTTGATCCCTACATCATTCATGTATTATTTTCTTGAGTTTGTTATACTGGTTTTACAAGTTTCAGGTTTTGTAATCTCTTATTTTTAAGGGGTTAGATACATTTTTTAGAGCTTTGAGTCCTACATCATTCGTGTATTATTATCTTGAGTTTGTTATATAGGTTTTAAGGCTTCAGATTCGTAATCCCTTATTTTTAAAGGGTTATATACCATTTTTTTTAGCATTTTGAGTCCTACATCATTCATGCATTATTATCTTTAATTTGTTATACAGGTTTCAAGTTAGGAGATTCCTTATTTTTAAAGAATTATATACCATTTTTTAAAAAAAAAATTTTGGGCCTAACCAGAAGCCCATAGTATATGCATTCATACTCATTCACATTCATTTACAATCCATTCATTTGCACCACTAGGTAGCATGCAAATTTTCACAAACTTTTGGATATTAGTCATTACTTAGTTAATATCAGCTGTCAATTAACCAATCAAATTAAGAGATTAGTATGCTCCTCAACTACTTTTGGCCTTTTGACATGCAATTAGGTAATGATGCTGGCTTAATTTTCCATTTTGCTTGGAAGGTGCCACATAAAGGAAATGACGTGTAATTAGGTAATGAAGGCTAGCCCATTTTCCCTTTTGCTTACTTGCACCCCATATTGTCTGGACCCGATGGCTGGAACATCTGCTGGTCCCTCCACAGATGCTCACCATCGAAAGGGTATGTTAAGTGGTCTCGTGAGAGTCACGAGACCAATATGGGACACATGGAAAACATCGATGCAAGAACAAGCAAATGTTCTAGCCATCTGGGTCCAGACAATACGGCCCCGCTTACCTGGAAGATGATGCAACGTAAAGGAAAAAAAAAATTCCCAAGTTGCATGCCTTTTTTAACGAGTCGACATTCGACATGGCTTCTTGATGATGAGTAGAGAGATATAGTTGCAAAGGATCCAAGGTCCTTCATTTTAAACTCATGAGCAAGAGAATCCTGTAACGCTTGCTTCTCTTCTGGATCATTCCCAGTCACTACCATTTCATCAACGTACACAATAAGAGTTATGATCCTCTTTTCATTATGTTTCAAGAAGAGAGTATGATCCGAGTTACTTTGTCTGTATCCAAATGCTTTCATTGAGTTTGTGAACCTTCTGAACCAGGATCTAGGAGACTGCTTCAAACCGTACAGGGACTTCCTCAACTTACAAACCTGTTTGGTTTTTTTAGTTTGCATATTACATCGAGGGGGTAACTCAATATATACTTCTTCTTTGAGATCTCCAGGCACGAATGCATTCTTTACATCAAGCTGGTATAGCAGTCAGTCAAGATTCACAACCAGAGATAGCAGAATACAAACCGTATTAATTTTGGCCACGAGTGCGAACGTCTCCACATAGTCAATTCCATAAATTTGCGTATACCCTTTGGCAACAAATCTGGCTTTGAATCGTTCGATAGTTCCATCAGCTTTATGTTTAATGGTGCAGACCCACCTACATCCAACAGGTTTCTTCCCTTCAGGTAAATCAACCACTTCCCATGTTGAGTTCTTTTGGAGGGCTTTCATTTCTT
>JAUPMG010107344.1:0-12118 GCA_031762675.1 Pachysandra terminalis | reverse complement strand
ATTGAGGTATTATTGTATACCTCCATTAGTAGTGGTGCGCCCAAGCTGGCCCGGACACTCCGAAAAAGAAAAAAGAATTGAACATGTAAAAAGAATCAAATTGAGGTATTATTGTATACGGATTGGCTCATAATGATAACCCCGCAACTGCTGATTAACCCTGTAAAAAAACAAATCAAATGTATCTAATTGATTTTATACCGCATCTGGAAGGAATATCAAATCGAGGTTTAAAGAAACAAAACCCAATCAGTACTTTTAGATAAGAAGCGTGGAATTCAACCAGTATTTTAGTGATGGAATTCAACCCCTTCTAAGCTCCAAATAAATAAAAGAACAAAAGGAAAAAAAAAAGAATAAAAAAATAGAAAGGAAAATCCTAGAAAAGAGGAGAAAATTCAATAACATATCTCCACTGTAAACTCTTATATGGATTTGGACGTTTCTTCGGCCATGTTTTGAAGAGAATGAGATGAGTTTCTGTACAAGTGAAAGAAATTAAAACAAAATCTAAATAGAGAAGAGAAAACCAGTTGATGAATCTATTCATGTAAACACAATCCAAACCACATTGGTGGTTCAACCGGCTGATCGGATCCAAACCACATTGGTGGATCGTCCGACACTCCTAAAAAATTGATGATTTAAAAAAAAATAAAAAATTGAGCCATGTTTAGATGTCTAGTTCATTGGTGGTTCAACCGGCTGATCGGATCCAATTTTTTAAAACATTGAGAATTTCTCTTTATCCTCTAGGCTGAGAATTTCTCATTTCGTTATGATATATTCTTGACAATATGAACCTGGATTTCTGAGTCAAGTGAATAAATCCTCTTATTACTCGAACCCCTTGTGCAGACGAGGACTTCAGGGAACTTGTGAGCCGCTTACCGAAGGGAACAAGCTTCACCATTACTCTCAGATTCTTGCCACAGTGGTGGCCTCATTGACAAGGAGAAAGAGCAAATCCCTACTTCAGTCTGATCGCCCTAAGATCATCCCTTTTGAATCCATCCTTCATCACGTCACCTCCACCACAGGCATCGGCTCTTCGGAGATCGGCACACACTTGTCCGAGGTCTTCGGAAACTATGCAAGTGTCAAGTTCGATTTACGAGAGCTTGAACACGGATTGTTAGGGCCTGTAAGACCTGATGCAGGAATACTACTAAGCGGGTGCCAAGCAAATGAGACGTCGGTAGACATGAATCCAACGACTAGAGAGGGAGGGAAGGGATATGGGGACTTCAGTAATGCGCTTCAAATGGTTTTGAAGGGACATGGAAGCCTTCTTACCAACAGAGAATTGGTCGTTCTCGCCAGGAAGTGTTGTTAGCACAAGGCTTCGATCAACACCCTTGCTCATACTGCAGTGATGAGAATGCTGACGCACCTTTCTTGTGGCAACCCGAATATTGAAGCATGTACTATGTGTGTGCGGGTGATTATGGATTATGTGTGCGAGTAACAAACTAATAGTGTGCTTTGAGAAATATATCGTGTACGGAAATATATAGAAAACGTGAAAGGAAGATGTTCTTGCTTTGTTGTATTCTGTTGGGATATTTTAATTATAATCCTTCATTAATGAGTGCTATGAAAGTCTCAGATGTTTGGTCACTTAATTGTGTGCAAATTCAGGTTTTAGAACACTAGGGAGAGACGATCCATACATTTTCAGCAGGCTTACCATCTTGAGAGCCAATTCATATAATGTTGAACACATTGGTTTCTCATCCATTACATATTGGCTTCCAATATGATGGCCCGACCATCAGTCTAGATATGGAGGAACAAAACTTCATGCATTAAGTGCATCATCGTCATCATTGAAATGCACTCACGTCTCGTTTACAAGTGCCATGAGTGCAGGTGGCTAATGATGATGACTGAATTTTAGACATACGCGTGGCACCACCCCATTGGGAATACATGTGGCACCATATCATTTGTAGCATTTCATTGCATATTTTAGACCAATTCAGGTCTGAAAACACTGTTCACCAAGTCTTCGAAACACTGTTCACCAAGTCTTCGAAACCATGCTCATCAAGTCTTCGAAACATTGTTCATCAAGACTTCGAAACACCGTTCATCAAGACTTCGGAACACTGTTCATCAAGCCTTCAAAAACACTGTTCATTGGACTTCTTTGGCCACTTTGAGATACTATTCACTCGAGGCATTATTCATTCGATTTACTATTCACTTGAGGCATTATTCACATATCTAGCATTTAATGTGTTATGACAGTTTTTTTGAAGCATTTAATGAGTTATGACAGTTTCTTTGGAGCATTTATATCTTATGACAGTTTTTTGAAGCATGCATTATGTCATTTTCGTTGAAGCATCTAATGGATTATGTCAGTTTCTTTGAAGCATTTAATGTGTTATGTCAATTTTTCTGAAGGAAGAGACAATGTCTCTTTAAAAATGAGACTTTCTCTCTTCAAGGGAAGAGGAGACAGAGACATGAGAGAGTACTCGGAGACATAGAAGGGATTTCCTATTGTAACATCTACCATGTATATCTATATAATAAAATGAGAAGAATGACTGTCATATGGCAATCTGTGGATGTAGGCGATGTTGCCGTACCACATAAACTATGTCTCTCTTTCCTTATTTCGCTTTTGTGCTTGTTGGAATTGACGTAGCACCGTTCGAATGATCAGTTCTTCGGTTTAGGTGAATGGTTGGGACGTTTTTGAACCTTAAAATCGGCTACATCAAGAGATTAGCAGCTTAATCGCCTAAATTGAGATTAAATGGCTCTTATTTACCGATTTATGCATCACTAATATCTCCCAATGGGGGTAATGATTGTTTCAGTTAATTGATTTCTTTCACATGTTCTAATGCGTTTCATGTTCTCATATTTTTTTTATTGAACTGCAAGTCTCATTATCTTACATTGTTTTAAAACATGAATTGTTTATTTTGATGCTTCACCATGCCATGGTTCATTTCTTACTAGGAAGAAAACCTCATTAAGTTTTCGTATGTGTGTGTATATATATATATCTTGGTTCATGTGTATACAATGTTTTGTAGGTAATTAATGAAAATTTGATCGCAAGAGTAGCGCAAAGGAAGTGTGGGTTGGGTAGTTAGGTTTTCTTAAATGTTTAGATACAAAGATGATGTACTTGTCTTAATTTTATTTAGATTTAAATTGTAGATAACAATGTAACATTGTAGATTTTAATGTATATAACTGTATAATTGTTGTAATAAATTATGATGTGCATCTGATGTCCATCTTCCTTGTGGAGATGATGGTTGTTTTATAAATCCCATACCGGATTTGTTGGGTGTGGAATTTGGGGCACGACACGATGGCTATACCGAAATAGATCTGATTCTTAATGGGGTCATTTTATATAGAACTAAAACTGAATTTGATTATCTATTGGATCTAGAACAAATGCTTTTGTTAGATAGGATTGGCTTGTTGAGTTTTTTGGGATTGGGTACTCATTGACACCCCTAAATTACAAACAAAGGAACTTGGGGCTAAACTTAAAGATCTAAATATTGTCAAGTTGAGTTGTAACACTAAATTTTGGCCAATCAACTTGAATCCTCTTTGAATGAATGTAAATCATCCTTAGAAAACCCTAGGATACACACAGGATCAAGGTATTTTAATTTCTACCATAATAAAACCCCATTTGGTCAAATATGTGACTAATGGGGTTTTCCATAAGTTGGCTTTCACCTTAATGGAAACCCATATTTTGGTTAAGCCCAATCCATGTAGTCCAAACACTTTAGTCATTTTCTTGCTATAATCCAAGTACATTAAGATAAGCCCAATCCACAAAGTCCAAATAATTAGACCAAAACGAACACAAAAAGTCAAACTCAATCCACCTCATCAGACTCATCCCAAGCCTTTCATACTTTTGACATTTCTCTTATAACCCAAGAAAGAAGTGTTTACATTCCAAATTGAGATTAACATTGGTCATTGGTCTTTGACCCAACAGTTCACACAATCATCCCAACTTTGCACCCTTTTGGCATCACAGTCTCATGTTCAAAGACAGTTAAATACATTTATCATATTGTAATGGGAGAAGTTTTGGTCAATGACCCTTGACCCACTATTTATTACTACTTATGCCATCCACTCATATCAATTATCCCTACCTAACCCCTCAACATTTACACTTTTAAGTGTAACATTTTTATCATTGAAATTATAAGTCATTAAAAGACAATGTTATTATGGAACTATATCCCACATGAAAGGTGAAATTGTCCTTTTCAAAATCCCATAATTAGCCCAATACCTTTACCATTGGCCAATAAATACCCTCTCCCATCACCCATCTCCTCACACCTTCTAGCCTATCCTTTAAACCCTTGAGAAACTCTTTCTCTTTCTTCTTCTCTTTAGAAATTCTTAGAAATAGTGTAGAAAATTCTCAAGAAAATGAGAAAAAAAATCCAAACCCAATATTGCCAACACAATTTTGAAGAGAAGAAGGATTAAGTCATTCATAAAAGCTTTATACTTCAAACAACAACAAATAGGTAATTCTTATCTCAACAAGTTACTCTATGTCGTAGTGTTCTTATCTTTTCTTGTATCTCTCTCTAAACCTATAATTCATATTTACTCGTGGTTGTAGTGTTCTTATCCTTTCGTGTACCTCTCTAAACCTATAATTCATATTTACTCTATGTTTTAGTGTTCTTATCTTTTCTTGTATATCTCTCTAAATCTATTATTCATATTTCTTATATTAATGTTTTCTTGATAATCTTTCTATTAATTTTTTTTTTTCTGATTGAATTTTGTCTTTAATTGCTTAGGTAACATTCTCTTCTTTTGATTGCAATAACTAGTGTTCCTAGTTACCATAACTCTGTTGCTGTCCTTAATAACTAGTGTTCCTAGTTACCATAACTCTGTTGCTGTCCTCAGTATTAGCAAACAATCACTTATCAATTCTCGCAAGCACCCCTTTGAGGACTCTTTGAAGCCCTATTTCAACTATTGTCGTGGGTTTGGGTGTTTGTTTGTTTGTGTGTTTGGGATTGAGTAAGATGTGATTGGGATGGGGTCCAACTCAAGTTTCAAGGATCGCATTAATCTGGTCTGTATCACCCGGTCCATATTGGAATCGGCTTGAACCGGTCCAATTCCAAGCCACGATACAATAGTTGTATCGTGGGGCTTTGGATAGGACCGGTCCAACCGATACCGGTACGGATTGGCCGGTACAACCGATCTAATGACCGATCCAATATTTTTTTTTTATGTTTTGTTTAATTTATAAATTGAACGATCCAACCGGTATCGCTCTAGACCGGTTCCGACCTATACCGTCGGTCAAGTGACCGGTACCGTCATTCCGATGACCGATGCCGGTCCTACTGATCCATTTTTTTTATAAATTGGGCGATCCAACTTTGTACGGGATCTTGGTCGGCCGGTATTGTCGATCCGGACTGGGATTGGCCGGGACCGATCTGATCCCTGATCGCGAGACTTAAAACCTTGGTTCAACCCAACCTCTTACATAGTACAGGTTGTGCCTACGTAGCTCCATACATTTGGGACTATTTAGTTGTTGCATGAGGTTACCATACATTTCAGACTATTTAGCTAGTGTATAAATATATCATATATGTCACGTGTTAAAAAAACTAGTATAAGAATTTTGTTAAAACATTCATGGTGTTGGCGACATGTCAAAGACAAGGGAAAATTTTACATTTTTTTCATTTTTTTAAAAATTTAAAAAAATGTTAGACATTTGTTATTACATTTTTTTGATGTATTATAATGTATTTAGGCACTATTTATAGTTGTTTAAAATTTTTGGGGGGAGGAGAACCCATCAAAAATCCCATATTTTTTCATCATTTTTCTCATATTTTCCTTTTCCCCTCATAAATATGGCACATGATTTCTAGTTTTATATATTTTTTAATTGACTTACATTCACTTTTAGTTTGGCTTAATTAGATGTAGTTTTTACAGTTTACAGACCTGGCAACGTTTAAGTTAACCTCCCTCAAGCAATGGCTTTTAACGTGTGGGTATTTATTTTTGCATTTTTTGATGTATTTGGGTGCATTTAGGTCTTAATTAGACATGTTTAAAGTTTAGGACAAAAATCTATGGTTTCCTCACATTTTTCTGACATTTTCCTTTTTTTATACAGTGTCGTCGACATGTTGCCAATGTCACCTGGCAACATCGACATGGCGGACCTTGCTTCTAATTTAAAAGTAAAAATATTCATAGGGTGATAGTAAAAGAACATCAAAGAAATAATACAACATTAACATAATCTAGTTAAAGAAAATTTGGGGTCTGATTAGGTTTGGTCCTGCACATATATGCCTATGATACTTTATTTTAGTTTTGACTTCCGAGTGGCTTTTGTTTATAATTTTGCTTAGTGCCATTCTTTTGTAATTTTCCTATATAATCTTATTTTGTTTTTTAAGTAGCTGACTCGTTTATATGTTTAGAGTTACACGGGACCGCTTTATCCGACGATTCTCCCTTGATTTTTCACCAAAGGCTTATGAATGACCTTGGTGTCATTTTGGCTTGTTAGATCTAGATGATAAGCAGCAATATATTCTTTCCACACAAATGTCTATATTCGTAGACCTGAGACTGTTTGTCTTCATTAATCAGACAAATCCATTATGGCATATAGATAACGTCCAACAGTTTGCAAATCGTATTACCAATGATTATTACAACAGAGGTTGTTTTATATATCATCTTTGTAGAAAACTATTTCCCCATGAAGCCGAAGTGATAAACCACTTTTTATTACCTGACTACTAGGATAGTAATGAGCAATTCCTTTGACATGTTTTAAAAACAGAAAATGGGTTATAAAAGGTGGAATGGTCATATTGTATCCTTGTTATAGTGAGGGTACGGTTTACCTGAATATGCAGTATAGATGCTTATGATAGTTATTTTGGCGACTTTTGAATGGCTTTTGTCTATAATTTTGTTTCGTTTGTTTAGTTACTGACTTTTTTTTTTATCTATTTATAATTACATGGAGCGTGGGACCACTTGTCACCAAGGGCTTATGAATGTCCTTGGTGTCGTTCTTGCTTTCCGAGTCTAGACGATATGCAGCATCATATTCTGTCCACACATATGTCTAGATTCGTAGACATCTACACGAGGATATTCATCATCATCAACCAGAGATACCCATTATGACACGTGGGAAACGTCCAACAGTGTGGAACTCGTATTACCCATAATTCTTACAACATACACTATTTTATATGCCATCCTTGCAAAAGACTGTCGAGCAATGAAACCCAAGTGATAAACCACTTTCTATTACCTGAGCACTTGTGTGGTCACGAGCATTTATTGATAGCAGCTTATGACATTAGAGTTTTCTTGTTTTATTTGTTTTTCTAAACAACCGTTTAATATGACAAATCCTTGTATCTCATCTTGTTCTCTTTTTATTTGTTATGGATAAAAGCATTTTTTATGTTATAGTTTCTTTACGTTTTTATGGGCACATTATTTCTTATGTCAACTCAAGCACACAAAAGATTATTTTAATACGTAACGAACTTCTATCATATCAAGAGGATAAAGGAGAATTTAGAAAAGATTATTATCAGTTCAGCCAAAGAGAATACAGGAACAAATTACATTCAATCATCCAAGATCATATTTATGAACTTACTACCAACAAACAGTGACAGTATACTATTGGAATATCTCTTTCAAGATACATATATTCTTATTATGAAAGCCATGATATTGGTGATCAGGCGGTCTAATTAATCTCATTAAACATGTGGCACTATCTTAAGCGCATGTATATGTTTGTTGGGTATAGCCGCATACACTGAATCATTCAATAAAGCTGTTACTTGCTGTACAACTACTTTTGACGAGCCAGCTGTCAACAACAGTTACACGTTGATTAAACCATTTAGTAAAAATGTGATATTTGAAACGGCTTAGAAATATCTAATCGTCCTTATCACCAAAAATGAAAGCTTCTCGAGGAAACAACATTTTTTAAAATGCAACTTATGGGATAACGCCACGTGTCCAAAACCTAACAGGTACAGGCTAATTGACCTCGGAATGACCAAAGAGATAAGGATTTACATTCCTTATGGAACAAGATACTACCTTCGGAATGACTGAAGGAATAAGGATTTCTCCATTCCTTCTAAAGGACATTTTTCCTCTCAAAGGACAAATACAAGAGTATGCTACCCCTTATGGACTCCTCAAACATATGAAACTTCAAATAAAACCTCGAAGTCACATCTTTTCATTCCCAAGAAGAGACTTCGAATGGTTTTATTTCCTTATCTCATGTTTTAAAGGTAATTCCCTTGAAGAGAGATCTTTGAGGGCACCTTTTATGCCTTCTAATTCAGAAGTCGCCCTTGGATCATATCCATAGACTTTGAAGGACCATTTATTATATTTTTCTTTGAAAGGACCATGAAGCAGGTATGCTTTCTCCTGCTAAGGTGAATTCAAAGGCGAATTTGAAGGCCAACCCCCTCCAGATGGTGAATTCGAAGGTCAACCACCTTCAGATGGTGAATTCAAAGGCTAACAACCTCTAGATGGTGAACTCGAAGGAAGTATATTTCCTCATACTAAAGTTAACTCGAAGGCTTACCACCTCGAGATGGTCAAATCGTCAAAGGTTGGTCACCCTAAAAAGGACCAAGGATTTTGTCCCCTTCGAAGGACAAAGATATGGGTTACCACCCTTGAATGCATTCTTAAATACATTCAAAATAAAAAGTAGAGTTCGAAATCACTTTCATTCATCCTTAGGAATTGACTTCGAATAACATTTTTTATGAAATACTTTGACTTATAAAAGCAAATCCCTAAGGGTAAGAGCTTCAGAAGTTGAATTCACACCATCTCCAGAAGTAGTTCCTGAAGATGATTTCCTACGTACTTTGAGAAACTTCTTCTCACTTTACTTCAAAGGAGCTCACAAGGGAACATATTTTCTTCTAATTTCATTAAAGTTGAGGGCTCAGATCGGTTACTGTAGCTATATACCTTAAAGGATTCCAAGGTAAGTTATTCTTTACATGGACTATTGATTATGAAAACGAGTTTCCTGCTAAGAATCTCAACTTCGAGTTCTCTATATAAGTAACTCGAGAATAAACCGGTCACATTGTAAATATAGTTATTTAGCTTCCTTCGAAGGAAAATAGCCGCCAAAGGAAGTTCCCTCGAGGCATACGAATTCAGAAAATGTATTTATGACATGTGACTCCTTTATTTTAAAGTTGATTGAGATAGATTCCTCAGAATGAACAACACGTGGTAAAACCTCAGCTACTTATAATACTTGCTGTCTAACTTATCTAATGGGGGTTTTGTCTTATCTGGAATGACGTCAAGAATGGAAACGTTGCTTTTAGATTTGTATGCATGCAACACGTGGCATTCAATCCGTGTTCTTCTAGATCTAAAGCAACCTACCACAGAGCAAGTTTTAAAATTTGAGTGACTCATCTCGCTTTCTGGAAATAACTTAGCCGTGTTGAAATACACATGGCATTTAGGATATATTTTAATGCGTGAGGATATTTATAAGCTCCTCTCTGGACACTTGATTGCCTGACATTTGTCCTAATTTGAGAGGCTAAATTCCCTATAAATAGCAGAACATATCTTCCATTAAAGGAAATCTGAAGACTCTTTGAAAATCTGAGAATTTAAGTTGTAGAAGACAACAATGAGTAAAGGCATTGAGGGAGAAAGAGGAAAGTGTCGCATCCCAAACTTAAGTATTCGCTTTGGAGTCCTTAATCGTCTGAAATATGACTCTCACTCTCTAAAAGAAGAGAGTGGCAATAAGTGTCTCGCTAAGACCTTGAACATCATAGGACATTCAAGAAGAGAACATACATATAACAAGATAGCATCATATAATATATTACATCAGAATTTGATAAAACAATGGAAGATAATAACAAAATAAGTTCTAGCTTGTAATCAAGTTTCTCCAACTGATTTAAACCTGAACAGAAAGAAATTACATCTCCAAATCCCAAAAGAAGTATTGTGTTATTACATCACAAATCATAATAAAACTCGTCTTCATCTTCTTGATTCTCCTCTTGCACCTCGACTTCCGTAGGTTCTTCATATAAAGGACCTGAAATATGGTTGCTAGAAAGCATGAGCTATAAAAGCTAGTAGGTAAAAGCATTCAAAGTAGTTCAAGATTGATGTAGGGCCACAACCACTAATCAAGGATAATCCAATAAAAATAAATAGGAGATAGATTATAATATGAATGGATGAGGTAGAATCTTTGTTAAATGCATATAGTGCTTCAAATATAGTCAGTGTACACCAAGGTGATCTAATCATTCAATCTAAGATGTTGTGCATTCATTTATACCTATCAATATGACAAGTTTCCACATGATCGATCCGTCCTCTAAGCAAGATGTCTTATCGAACCATTCCCCCATAATTTGGGCCTTATCAAGGATATGATATTCTATGAGCGCAGACATAGTTTTAAGAGTTTTCAACCTAGAAGGCACAATCCCCCCACTTGATTTTTGATCATGGGTAATACTCCAAGGTTTTATAACGTAGATTGCCTCAAGAAATCATGTTCATTGGCAGTTAACAGAGATCTGTCTCTCTCTTAATATACATCCAAGCTTTCACAATATGAATTGCCTTGAGAAAAAGAATCATAAACGTGGATGAGGATATTGGGGTAGCTAATCCCTCAACTCAGCCAGTCAAAAGCCTCACTCAATACAAGATGTATCATAACACTCTTATCACTCATGAGTCCAACACATGAACTCTGAGATAGAAGGAATTACTCATAGACCATATCGAGGTCGAGAGTCAATGTAGTGCAAGTGATGCGGTGCACATTAACTACGCAATCTTCATTTTGTGTACAGGGTGTAATATCAGACCAATCATAACTCATTTCCCATTCATCAAGTAATACCATTAGTAGTTGCAAGTAAATTGAATACATAGATCAAGATATGAAATCATAGAGAAGGAAGTATACTAACAGTTCAATGTATAACACAATTATCTATGAATTCGTTCTAACCAATCAAAAGGAAGTATATGTACAACAGAACAAACTAAACATACCACATAAGTGATTCTCGGCGGACCGAAGAATTCTTGGCGTACTCCTCAGCGGCAATTCCAGGGACTCAAAATCTTAAAAAAATTGGCTTGGCACAACGAGTAGGTTGCCGACAGTTTCTGAAGGTTTTGGCGGACAGTTCGACGCATCGAGAAGGTCGCCGAACCACGCGATAACCCAGAAACAGGGTTTTCTCTCCATGCAAACTTCCTAGGTTCAAAGAATCCCAAAACCAAACTTGCAATACACGATTTCACGTAGAATACAACAACTTTCGTGGAATCTAAACATCAATAGATACAAATTTTACAGTGAAATCACTCTTCATTCAATAGCATGAAAAATCATGGAGAATCCTTGAAGAGATAGTCTATGAACTCCAAATCAATCAAAGAACAATCTGAATGAGTTTACTTACCAAAGGAATGGAGGAATCACCAATTTGATCCAAGAAAAAGCTTCAAATCTTCTCTTCTCAACAAATTCTCTTCTAACCTAGCTTTTCTATGTTTGCAAACAACGCCTCTTCCATGCATGGATGGGAATGAATAGGTTAAATATCTCTTGTGTTTCTCTCATGGTGAGGTGGCACAATCTAAGCCCCAGATCAATACAACTTAAAATCTCAACCATACAAGCCAAAACACGTGGAAGTGAATAAAACTCTCCACACCCTAAGTCTCTACAAAGCTAAGCCCCTGAATCAAAACACAACATCTAAACCACACACATCACTATTACAAAAGCCAAAAGCATCCAAACCACTCATCAAAAAGTAAAAAGGGTTCTATTATGGTGTGTAACGCCCAATGAATATGGCGAACCACAACCAATCGTACGTCTGGAATAACCCCTCGATTAATCCAAATACAAGAAATTAAATACCATTGGTGATGACGGATTTGTAAAAGGATAAAATGTATTAAGGGAAGCCAATTACAATCATCTACCAGAGAGTAAGGT
>JAUPMG010107333.1:0-12118 GCA_031762675.1 Pachysandra terminalis | reverse complement strand
TCCATAGACATTGATCCAAAACATCTTTACGACAATTCATAATTCTTTTCCAAGGATCAGAAGCAATAGTAGGAGACCTGCAATTACGAAGATGAGAAGATCTTAAATATTTACTAACCATGAGTTTAGCAAATAAAGACTTACCTTCCAACACCCTCCAGAAAACTTTAGAGTGAAGGCTTTTCATAACATCATTCCAAGTATGGATCCCAAGCCCACCTTCTTCTTTCAGTCTAGAAACTTTCTTCCACGAGACCCAATGATGTTTTGCCTGGGAAAAAGATTCACCCCATACACAATTCGCGAACATCCTTTCCATAACTCCAATAATCATCACCGGCAAATTTATATTGGACATAAGATGAATAGGCATGGAAAAAAGAACACTATTGATGAGTGTAACTTTACCTCCCCACGATAGAAGCTCATTTTTCCAATTTTCCACTTTTTTCTTCATCGAATCTTACAATTTAGAGAGGAAATTAAATTTGCATTTACCTTTACATAAAGGCACCCCCAAGATAATAGGTAAAGATTTCAATATGAATAGATGCAATCATATTCTTCCTGGACAAATGCATTTTCCTAAGAGACATAAAACAACTCTTACTCTTGTTAACCTTTTGACCAGAAGCATCTTCATACTCTTGTAACACTTTAAGAAAAGCCATAATAGAGCTCTTTCTACCATTCAGAAAGACAAGAATATCATCAGCAAAAAAATAGTAAGAGATAGGAATGGCATCTCGAAATTGCTTAAAGGACCCAATATCACCTGAAGAAAAAGCCTTCTTGAGATTAATACCCAAGGCTTCTTCCATGATAACAAAAAGGAGAGGAGAAAGAGGATCGCCTTGCCGAATACCTCTAGTAGACTTGAAGAATCCATGGATGACTCCTTGAGAAACCAAGGAATACCAGCAGTTATTAACACACTTCAAGACAAAATTACACCAAGTCGCAGAGAAGCCAAACTTTTGTAAAGCTGCCAACAAGAAATCCCACTCCACTCTGTCATAGGCTTTAGCCATATTAATCTTCATAATGACATTCCCACCAAAGACTTTCCTGTCAATTTCAGACACCTTAACAATTCATGTACTCGCATTTATTGCTTTACAACTCAGGCCTAAGAGGGTCCTATTAACGTATAGGGCAAACGTTAAGCTAGCATTTATTATTTTAAAAACCACCTTAACAATTCATGTGCATTGCTTTACAAAACACCTTAACTACTCATGTTTACGAGACAAAATGAATTTTTTTTGTTAACCCAAAAATACCCCTAAACCAAATGAATATGTAATTAATGCAACAGGACAAATACAATTTTTTTTCTTTTATGATTCCTACATTACCTTTGATCATCACCACACTAAACAAAAAAAGAAAAAGGTGATCAACCATTTCTAAAATCCTAATAGACATATCAACTTCAAGGCGACTTGACTTGAGGTTTATATGTCTCTTCGGATTTTAGAAATGGTCACACTTGTTTTTAGTATTGCTTATGTGGCTATGTCCAATTGGTACCGCATGAAAATCTCAAAAAATGGGTACAAATGTTGGGTAACTTGTATAAGGGCATTGTTGGAATTAACGAATAGTATTTGAAAAAGACAATCACATGTTTTAAAAGATTGTTGTTTTGTGTTGGTGTATTAACGACAAGCTCATTAAGTTTAGACGTATTTTTGGGTTAATCGAAAAATTAATTTTATCTTGTCAAACACGAGTTGTTGCGGTGCTTTTTAAAATAATAAATGCCAGCTTAAGGGCATATGTTAATAGGACTCTCCAGTTAACCGGCAACTGGCAACCATGATGAGATTTACTCAAACTCAAAAAAATAAATAAATAAATAAATCGTTGGAAATAAGATTGCAAAAATAATAATATATATTAAAATTTATTATCTTAAAATCTTAAATCTTAAATATTATCTTATAATACTAAAACCCTAAAACGAAATATGAACCCTAAACCCAAACCTAAAAAAAATTATAAAAAAAAAATCCTAAAAAAAGTTAAACCTTTTAAAGAAAGAGATTAGCGTGAAAATGGCAACCGTTATAGGTCTTGAGAAACTGACTTTGAGAAAATGGCAACCATTAGGATTTATTTGTCTTTTATATTTTATATATTATTTATTTTGTCTCTGTTATAGGTCCTTGCTTGATCACGTTATTCCACGTGGCTTTGAGAAACTTGGCAACTATGAAGAGTTTTACTCAAACTCAAAAACAAAAATAAAACGTTTGAAATAAAATTGAAAAAAATAATATATAAAATATAAAAGACAAATAAATCCTAAATTTTAAGTATAAAAATTTATTATCTTAAAATCTTAAATCCTAAATATTATCTTAAAATACAAAAACCTAAAAGGAAACATGAACCCCCAAATCCAAATTTTTTAAAAAAAGTTGAACCTTAAAAAGAAAAAGATTAGCGTGAAAATCTAAAAAATCTAAAAAAAATAAAACCCTAAAAAATATATAAACCTTAAACCTAAATATTAAATCTTAAAAAATGAAAATAAAAAACCTGAAAAGTTTAAACTTAAAAAAAAAAAAAGATAAACCTTAAAATCTAAAAATCCTAAAAGGAAATATGAACCTTAAATCCTAAATATTAAACCAAAAAAATAAAACATAGAAAGATTAAACCTTAAAAAAAAAAACAAAAAACAAAAAAAAAAACAAAAAAAAAAAAACAAAAGTAGATGGCCTTAAAATCTAAAACCGTAAAAAGTAAACCTTATATGTCGTTTATGTATTTATTGTAGGGTTAATTCTACTTACACCCCTCACATTTCTAACAAAAACATAAATACCCTATGTTTTTGAAATACCACTTACACCCTTTGAGATTTTGTATTGTATTGCATAGACACCCCCTCCGTTAACTTTTCATTTTAACATTGATTAAAAGTGTTGACACTATTCGATTTTTTTTAATTTATAAACGATATTACCCTTATCTAAAGCCAGATATATAAGAGATGTTTATACCCTTTACACATGGTATAAACATTCCTTTTCTTACCCTTATTAATGTAAGTCATACGAATTGAAAATATGAGAAGCTAAAATCCTATTTTTACCTACATCTAAAGTACGTTTATTTTAATTTTTGTCCGTTAGAAAAAAAAATAGTATTGCTAATAAATATTTTTGTATCTAAATATTCAAAAGTGAATATCAATCATCTTAAAGCAGGCTATAGTAAAAATGGATTCTTTGGAAGATTTTTCCTTTTCTGCTGAATATGTTCATTTGAAAATTTTATTTTTTAAGAATTATATTATTAATTTTAATTCAAATATATTTAAAAATTTGGTTTCACAGATAATAATGTAAGCATATAAGCTTTATATCTATACATGCACATACATGGAATATTTGCTATGCTAGTATGTAGAGGTACAACTCAATTCGGTTTAGGTCGGATTGACCCCAATCCAACCCTAAATCAACGTCCTTGAAGCCCAACCCAACCCAACCCAGCCCGGTTTAAAATCCAAACTATGAAACCCAATCACCCAATCACCAAATCGATTTTATTTTGTAAACCCAACCCAAACTATAATTTCGGGTTGGTTTGGGTCGGGTTAATTCAGGTTGACAAGAATATTCATGGCTTGAATCATATAGTTAAGACTAAAATGAATGTAAGCAATATGTAAAAACTTAAAAAATCAAATCTAACTTACCCAACACATTCAACTTCAACTAAACATATTGCTATTAAATACTATTATCAAACCATAAAGATGAGGCTAAGATTTTTTAAAAGCAAATAGTATTTTTAAAAAATTTTCAGTACATTCCTTTTTTTTATTTATTAATATTTTTTTAAGTTTTATTAAAATCCATAAATCCTATCTTAATCCTTTATGGGCCACAAAGACTCCTAATCACATTATATGTCTTTCACCTTCTCCCTATCACAATCTGAATTCCCTATTTTCACTAAAATTAAATTTAAAAAACCCCCTTATTTTCACTAAAATTATTCCACCCACGTTTCCACTCATAATTCTTTATTTTATTTTATTTTTTTAAGTTTTATTAAAAATCCATAAATCCTATAAATCCAATTTGTTATCCTTAACTTTAATTCCTCAATTAAAAAAAAAACCCATATTTTCCTTTTAATAGTTCTAAGATTTTTTCAATACATTCCTTTATTTTATTTATTATTTTTTTAAGTTTTATTAAAATCCATATATCCTATACTAATTCTTTACGAGCCACAAAGATTCCTAATCACACTATATGTCTTTCATCTTCACCTATATAAATCCTATCTATTATCCTTAACTTTAATTCTCCAATTAAATCTTAAAAAAAAAAAACCCTTATTTTCTTTTTAATAGTTTGAAGATTTTTTCAGTACATTATTTTATTTTATTTATTAATTTTTTTAAGTTTTATTAAAATCCACAATCCTATCTTAATCCTTTACGGGCCACAAAGACTCCTAATCACATATGCCTATCACGTTCTCCTTATCACAATTTGAATTCCCTATTTTCACTAAAATTAAATTTAAAAAACCCCTTACTTTCACTAAAATTATTCCACCCCTTAACTTTAATTTCCGAATTAAATCTTAAAAAAAAACTCCTATTTTCCTTTCAATAGTTTTAAGATTTTTTTTCTGTACATTCCTTTATTTTATTTATTAATTTTTTTAAGTTTTATTAAAATCCCTAAATCCTATCTTAATCCTTTATGGGCCACGAAGACTCCTAATCACACTATATGTCTTTCACCTTCTCCTTGTCACAATATGAATTTTCTATTTTCACTAAAATTAAATTTAAAAAAAAAAAACCCTATTTCACTAAAATTATTCCACCCACGTTAATTCTTTATTTTATTTGTTAACTTTTTTTAAGTTTTATTAAAACTCCATAAATCCTATCTGTTATCCTCAACTTTAATTCCCCAATTAAATCTATAAAAAAAAAACCCCTATTTTCCTTTTAATAGTAGAATAGATATAGATTGAATTTCCTATTTTTTTATTTTTTTTATCATTTACGGACTATAATGACTCCTAATCACAATATATGTCTTTCATCTTCTCCTTTATAAAAAAAACCCCTATTTTCCTTTTAATAGTAAAATAGATATAGATTAAATTTCCTATGTTTTAATCCTTTATTGGCCAGAAAGACTCCTAATCACAATATATGTCTTTCAGCTTCTCCTTATCACAATCTGAATTGTTATCATGATCTAGGTTTTTCAGCATGTTTATGTAAGAGGACGGGTATTATAAGGGAACATGAATAGTTCTCAAGGAGCGCTGAAGGAGTCGTAGAGGCTCGAGAATACGTTGTACAAGAGAAGCTTATAGCGTGTTCTCTCAAACAATATCAAGCACTTCCCTTCGCTTCCTTCTGTTTATTATTTGTTCTCTTTTTACTAAAAATCGTCTAATTGGTTCTTTTTTTTTATTAATTTCTATCTATTTTATATGTTATATATTATACATAAATATCACTCATAAGATTATAGAAAATTCTTGCAAGTTGTCAACTTTTAAGCTATTATCACTCATTTTATATATTATATATAAATACCCCTAGAACCAATCTTGGGATAAAATGAATGGCCTAGGTATCAAAGTAAATGGCATGAATCCTGTTCCACCGTCTACCCACCGGAAGATAGCTTGATTATCTAATTAATACTTTATATTTATAATAAAATCATAAACTTGTTAGAGCAAATAAAAGACTATGACAAAGCATAAAGATGAAACTATGCCTTCAAAAGGTATGCAATAGTAGAATTCAGACAAGCATATGTATGCATAAGGCATACCAAACAAACATAACTATTTGGTGATTTTATTATATTATCTCAAGTTATTACATATAGATGCTTGTCTGGATACATACACTAGCTACACCAAATTTAAACACAAACAATCCTTTTGATGATGATGATGATGATGGTGAAAGAGGTACTTCTTCCTCTTCATCTTTATACTCAATTATTTCTTCAACAAGAAACAAATACAAAATTGATTTCCAAGACTTGAGAGGTTTAGAGTGTTAGGAAATCCGCCCTGATTTCCCATCCTTAATGCGGAAAAACAAGTTTGGATTTAAGAAACAGACAGGAAGAAAACAACACACCAAACAATCACAATACACAAAGAGTTAACGTGGTTCGGTCCAAACTGACCTACGTCCACGGCCATTGTCAAACGACAATCAAGGATTCCACTATGAGAAAATTTCTACAACCCATAGCACCTTACAATCAAGCCACAATCCCTGAATACACCCCTAACCCAAAGAAGAGCCTCACACGTTATCTCAACTATAAGGGATTCCAGATCTTGCTTGGCTTACATTCAAGATACACCACTTGAATACACCCTTGTCTCTCCCTCTCAAGCCTTGAATACCCGAATACACCTCTTTACAAGAGAATCACCATTAACCCACCCCTACCCCAGGGAAGAGCTCCACAAGCTCTTCACCTCAAAGAGGTTACATGGATACTCTCTACCACAGAGAAGATCCTCACATATTTCTCACCTTCAAGGGATTTCGGTTCCTCCTTCGCCTTCCCAAGGTCTAGGGTTTCTTAGAGAGATCTCCAAGAGACAGCCACGAAGGAAGAGATAGCTTCCTTTATATAGTGAGGAAGTGTGCGGATTAGGGGTTCACTAATCCTACGTGGCTGGTCGACCAACCACTTTCTCCGGTCGATTGGGGAGATTTCCTTCGGCACTCAGTCGACCAACCAACTTGTCTGGTCGACCAATCCATCTCCACGAAACTTCCTTTTCTTTCTGCACATCAAAAAAGCACACATCCTCATGGGTGGACCCCAACAATCACCCCCTCCAACCATGTCGAGAAGATGTTATCCTGCTGCCTTGATGTTGCTCTACTGTGACCTCGCCCTTATCGCCAGGTGACCACACCCCCTCACCGGTATGCCCGCAAGAAAGAAAATCGTCACCAACACTGTCTACACCGACAGTCATAGTTCTCAAAACCAAGAACTATCATGCTCCACCATAAAAGAACATAAACACTTGGAATAAACCAATTCCAAGATTTTCCCCTTCAGCGCATGTCGAAAAAACCTGCTGAAAACTTATGGTGCAACTTCCATGTTTTGTTTTCCTAGAAGTTCATCAGCCATTGGCATCCTTTCCATCATACACCCTGCACCAACCTCGAAACCAGAGCCCGTGTACAATCGTGGACCCACTAATAGAACCCTCCATTTATCATGGCATAACGGTCATGTCAAAAGGAGATCCATGCCCTTATCACTAGGCATCATTGTCTCCACCCGAGACGAAAGCAACACTATTAGCTTCTTGTGGAGCTATCAGCCGAACCTACTCCCCCTTCCTTGGCAATATCTTTTACGGTGCTCGGATTACCCGCACCCCCGGCATACAAGATCATTGCCCGCTGCTCGGTCGACCAGTAGACTTGCCCGTTCGACCAACCAAGATCTTCTCCTAGATCTTTACCGGATTCAGAGGTAGACTTATCTCTCAGCACCTTGTGTAGCCCAGATTGAATCATGGTGCCATTGACTTGAATCTGCCACAAGCCAAAAAACCATCCTTCCGTCAAACCTTTCGATCCCAAACTTCAAGGATTGCATCTTTGCTCTGATCTCCAACCATGAAGCTCTGATACCACTTGTTAGGAAATCAGTCTTGATTTTCCCTTTGCAGATCCTTAATGCAGAAAAAAAAGTGTGGATATAAGAAACAGACAAGAAGAAAACAACACACCAAACAATCACAATACACAAAGAGTTAACGTGGTTCGGTCCTAACTGACCTACATCCACGACCATTGTCAAACGATAATCAAGGATTCCACTATGAGAAAATTTCTACAACCCATAGCACCTTACAATCAAGTCACAAATCCCTGAATACACCCCTAACCCAGAGAAGAGCCTCACACGCTCTCTCAACTACAAGGGATTCCAGATCTTGCTTGGCTTACATTCAAGCTACACCACTTGAATACACCCTTGTCTCTCCCTCTCAAGCCTTGAACACCCGAATACACCCCTTTACAAGAGAATCACCATTAACCCACCTTTACCCTAAAGAAGAGCCCGACACACTCTCTCACCTCAAGGAGATTACATGGATACACTCTACCACAGAGAAGATCCTCACATCTTTCTCACCTTCAAGGGATTTCGGTTCCTCCTTGGACTTCCAAGGTTTAGGTTTTCTTAGAGAGATCTCCGAGAGACAACCACAAAGGAAGAGATAACTTCCTTTATATGGTGAGGAAGTGGCGTGGATTAGGGTTTCACTAATCCTGCGGCGGCCGGTCGACCGACCACTTTCTCCGGTCGGCCGGGGAGATTTCCTTTGCCACTCGGTCGACTGACCAACTTGTCCGGTCGACTGGCCTGTCTCCACGAACCTTCCTTTTCTTTCTTCACATCACAAAAGCACACATCCCACCACCACATGAGTGGACCCCAACATAAAGAATCAGAGTGTGCAAGAATTGGAGAACTATATTGTTTATAAGGTTGAGGAGACCAAACAGACGGCTAATGGCTGATTGAACGTTGCAGAGGATATCAGAGAGGATTCTAATACAACTCAGGTTGCATTGCATCACCAGGGTGAGAAAATCAATTGGACACACATGATGGGTGCCGATATTGAACAGAATCTCAGTCGGGTAGGCCAATTTTAGTTCTCAATCATGTTTTATTTTTTAAGTGATAAGTAATGGGCTAGCCAGAGCAGCTTCCTTTATAAGAAATTGGATACTTGCTATCTTGAGTCTTAAAACCTACTTTTGCTACTTGTTATCTTTTGTCTTGGGCATCTTGAAGAGTCTTCAACCATAACTTCAGGACTTCAAAAATAGTGTTAAACATTCAGTTAGGCATTTAGCTGTGTTTGAGAATTGGATTTTCATTTGTACCTCTTATTAAGATGTTTAAAGTGTTAATTTTCAGCGAATTTCCTCCATTAAACGCCAGGGTTGTGAATGCAATATCTTCTTCCTACAAGGCCGAATTGATTTCAATACGTGATCAAAAATCTAAAATGTATTAAAATGATAATCAAAATCATAAACTAAACTAAAAGAATAACAAAAAAAAAAAAAAAAATCTTACCTTGTGATTTCAGCAAGATTTCGAGTGATAATTCGACCTCGAAAAGCTAAAACTGCCAAGTGAAAGCAACTTGAGAAATACAAATTAGAAGAAAAAAAAAAGGGGTAGGATCTCAGAGGGAAAATAAAGCACATGTGGGAATATTCATATAATTTTGGTAATTTCTAACTCTTTTAAATGCTTAACACTTATTTATTTTAAGTTTGTTCAATTTAATTCTTTACATATAGTAGATAACATCTTAAACAAAATTATACCAAGAGTGAAAGGGTAATATATAACAATCTAGATCTAAAAAAAAAAATAAAACTTAATGTTGGATGATACATATATTTAGTAATTAATTAATTATATTATTATTAGTTGATGGATATTTTAATAATTGGATAGGAGGCTTATTATGCACGATTGATCACATCACCACCTAGAACAAAAATAAAACACATAGTGGACAATTGAGTAATAAGATAACTTTGTATTAATATGACCCAAAGGTTGTAATCTGTACAGCAGAATATACATAACTATTGATAAATGATTCAAATTGAAGTAGTTGGTCTGAAGAAAACCTTAGTTTCGTAGATTCTATATGCTTTATAATTGTTTATTATAACAAAATTTAGTAATTTATTGAGAAAAAAGAAAGCATGCTTTGTAATCAACCTTTAACGTTAACCTTCACGTACACCGCATGTGCACCATTGCTAGTATATATATATATATTCACAAACTCTTTTTCTCTAATTTCAAGTATATGAATGTCAATAAAGGTTACTAATAGTATATAGGAAATGTACCTTGTCAGTTCATGTGTAACAGCCTAAACTCTTTTGATTGTGCACCTTTATATTTCCAAACCATATGATGTTTGATTTCTTTTGTTTGGATTACCGATCGGGTTAATCCGACCATGTGATCGGATGTGTTGTGGGTTGCAGGCTTTGGTGCTCCACACCGTAGCATGGCCCATTTTAGATTAAGATGTGTGGTGAGGATCATTTAGATCCTATGCATGTGATGTTTGTTCAGGATTTCTTGATCTCTTTTATGTTTGAAATTGTGTGGTTGAGATTGAGAGAGAGAGAGAGAGAGAGAGAGAGAGAGAGAGAGAGAGAGAGAGGGTTGGTGGAGGGGAATACCAACTCCCACTCATCCCTTAATCAAATGGCTTGGATTCTAGTGGTTAGAATTAGAGGGGTGAGATTTATTGATGTATTTTAGCCTAGGGGCTAGGGGCATGGGCTTCCATGCCTTGTCTCTCCATGCATGAGAGAAAGCTCCATGGAAGCCATTGTTGGTTTTGTTTTCTTGGAGAACTCGAAGAAGAGGAGAAACTAGGAGCTTGAGGATTTCTTGCAATTTTTCTTGATTTCTCTCAAGTAAGTAGATGATCTCATGTTGATTTTTTATTGAAGTAATGCCATAGACATTCCTTTCATTTCCATTAACATGTACACTTGATTTCAAGGAAAAATGACCATGGTTGTGATGTTGTTGTTTGAGAACATGTTATTTGTGTTGAAATGTGATAAGTATGAATGAATAATGCATTTAATTGCTTTCCTTTTCTCTACATTTTCATTCTGGTAGGAAAAACCCCAATTTGGCTAGTTCGCGACGTTCGGCGACCTCCTCGATGCATCGAACCTATCGCCGAACACCTTTAGGAACATTGGCGGACTGTTCGGTGCGCCGAGCCTCTTGGGTAAATTCTGACTTTCTATTAATTTTGCCGAGTCACAGTTCGATTCACTGAGTTGGCTTCGGTGCGCCAAAGAGGGCACCGAGTAGGAGGCCCCTGGAATTGTCACCGAATCTCAGGTCGGTGTGCCAAGGCAGGCTTTGGTGCGCCAAACAGGGCGCCGAGGACCTCGCCGAATGGAAATGTTTAGTCTTCTGTTATGATGTATCACATTTATGCTGAATGACATTGTTTACAATTGATTGTGATGATATATGCTTCCAATTCTACTTGATTTGCATTCTCTTGTGACTTAATTCTATGGAATTGTGAATTATGTTACATGAGAACATGTGAGATGAATCATTTACTTAGCTTATAATGCACTATGTACACAAAGAATTGAATGTTTAGCTAGCGTGCACTTTTACACTTGCACCACATTCACTCGAGAATATGGCTTGGTCAAAGAGAAATACCCTATCCTTTGAGACCATATGATTGGATCTCGTGAGTTGAATAAGAGTGATGTGATGTAAATCCCACATCTAGTGAGGAGAATGACAAGGATGAGTTGAGGAACTAGCTACCCCAACAAACTCACTTATTGCCCAAGCACTACAAAATACCTGGTTTTTCTCGGCGGTCTAAAACCCCTGGGATATGTAATATAACCGTCGTCTAACCCTTCCTCGGCGGTTAGCAAAACCGCCGAGAACTCCCCCACCGCGGATGGTATTCTCGGCAGTTATTACAGCAGTTTTCTTAAACCGCTGACAGATGAAAACGACGCTGGTTAATTGTTAACGGCGGTTCGAGACCGCTGCTGTTTAATCATATGCAACGGTTTGTACTCTTATTATCAGCAGTCCAAACTGCCGACAATACGTTATATATCTCGGTGGTTTTATAAAACCGTCGTCATAGAGTAGTTTTACTGGCGGTAATAGTCTGTTTTTATTTTTTTTATTTTAAGCATTTCCTTATTTCTACAAGACTACGAACCTGTAAATAAGCCTGTACAAGAATAAACACTACAAGTCTATTAAACCTACAAGTAAACCTGTATAAGCACAAACACCATTCAAGTCAATAAACCTGTACAAAGAGCAATTAAACACTACAATTCAAGTCTCTATTAAACTACAAGTAAACCTGTACATGAACAAACACCATTCAAGTCAATAATCTATTGAACATCTTACAAAGTAATTAAAATTGTACAAGAACAAACACCATTCAAGTCTATATATTAAACCTACAAAGTAATTAAACCTGT
>JAUPMG010107322.1:0-12118 GCA_031762675.1 Pachysandra terminalis | reverse complement strand
TTCTTTTGAACTCTGATGTAATAATATAGATTTTACTTCTGCTACTTATACTCTGATTGTTATGAATTAAATTGAGTTATCTCATGCCTTGTGTGATGCGAAATCCGCGGTCCAGTGATGGATCCCCGAAGGTGGCGCCTAGAGATTCGTACCCTTTCCACATGAGGAGTTGTGCCCGGATCTAGGGCGTGACTGACTTCGACCAGCAATTTGGTCTAGAATAATACCATAGCGACTCAGGATTTATTTAGAGGTGTTGGAGTTTGCCAGACATGTAGAGCGTGATCTGGATAGATATTCTTGATAGAGTGATCAGCAGCCTAGACCGGACCGGGGAGGACGTTTCCAACCCAATCGCAAGGGACAGGGATCGGATAGGCGCCATAGGGGTGATGACCAACAGAGGAGAGAACCACCACCTGATACTACTCCAGTTGCACCAGTGACAGTTGGTACTCAGCCACATCCACCACCACCACAACAGAACTAGCAGCAGCAATTCAGACAGAGGGATTCACGCGTGTGCTGCTATTGTGATAAGCAGGGCCATCTTCAGAAAGATGGCATGCTATGTCAGCTCCACCAATTTTGTCGTGGCAGGCAAGGCCAATGCCATGACAGATACTCAGGCGGCTTATTGGGATGACTGTGCCACCAATGATGTCGTGGAAGGTACTTTACATCTATTTCATACACCTACTAATGTGTTGTTTGACTCGGGAGCATCGCATTCATTTATTGCTTGTAGATTTATGTTATTCCTTCGGTTGGAGCCTAGCATACTAAAGACACCTGCCAATATAGTCAATCTAGTGGGTAGTATTGGTACTCTACACCGGGTGTGTCGTGCCTGTGTGGTGAGGGTTAGAGATCTGAACCTGGAGGCTGACTTGATTGTACTAGACATGACAGAGTTTGATGTGATCTTTGGTATGGATTGGCTTGCTGCTTATCATGCCATAGTGAACTGTTTTGAGAAGACCGTTGTATTTGACCTTCCTGATGGGAAGCTTACTTTTCTCCAGAACGAGAAAGATTAATATCAAATAGACTTTCTGTGTGCAAAAGATGGTGCGAGTTAGTTGTCCTTAGGAGACATCCCGACTGTATGTGACTTTGAGGCAGTCTTCCATGATATTACTAACTTACCTCCCAAGAGAGAGATTGATTTCTGCATTGACTTGATGCCAAGTACATCACCTATATCTCTCATGAATTATCGGATGGCTCCGTTATGGCTACGTGAGTTGAAGAAGAAGTTGGATGGATTGAGTGGACTTGGGTTTATCAGACTGAGTACGCCTCCATGGAGTGCACCAATTCTGTTTGTTAAGAAGAAGGATGGTTCACTCAGATTGTGTGTGGACTACAGGCAGTTGAACCGGGTCACTATTAAAAACAAGTACCCATTCCCTAGGATTGATGACTTATTTGATCTGTTGAGGGGAGCCCAGTATTTCTCCAAGACAGATTTAAGATCAAGTTACCATCAACTGAGGATCAAAGAAAAGGATGTTCATATAACGACTTTTCATACCCGATATTGCCATTTTGTGTTTGTGGTGATGCCATTTGGGTTAAAGAATGCACCAGCCGCTTTTATGGATCAGATGCATAGGGTTTTTCGACCCTATCTTGATCAGTTTGTGATAGTAGTTATTGTTGATATTCTGACCTACTATCTGATTCGTAAAAATCATGTTGAGCATCTACGAATTGGGTTGCAGACACTTAGTGAGCATCAGCTGTTTCTCATGTTTAAGAAGTGTGACCTCTGGAAGGAGGAAGTGAAATTCCTTGGGCATGTCGTGTTAAGGAAGGGTATTTCAGTAGATCCTTCAAAGGTTGATGCTGTGATAGGATGGCCAAGACTGAAGAATGCGTCTAAGATTAGAAGTTTCCTTGGTCTGGCGGGTTACTACAGGAAGTTCATCGAGAAAGTTTCTACCATATCAGCACCTTTGACTCGATTGACCAGGAAGGACATGAAATTCGTATGGGACGATAGGTGTGAAGCAGCATTTGAAGAGTTAAAGAAGAGATTTACCACAGCACCTGTGTTAGTAGTTCCAGTGAGTGGACGGAAGATGAAGGTTTACATGGATGCATCCTGGTGGGACTTGGAGCAGTTTTGATGCAGGATTGGAGAGTAGTGGCATATGCATCGTGACAGCTTAAGACACATGAGCGCAATTATCCTACTTATGATCTTGAGTTGGCCGCGGTTGTCTTTGCTTTGAAATTGTGGAAACACTACTTATACCGAGAGGAGTGATAAGTGTGTAACACTTGCACTCTTGGGCTTATTACTTCTATTTGTTTGTCTTAGAGGTATGTTAATGTGAATGAATTAAGGCAATTATGCTATTTTGCAGGTCTGATGAGGATGAGGAGAATATGGGCTTAAACCAAGCCACTAAAGCTTCAAATTGGATAAAGCTTCAAAGTCCACAGGAGGAGATGATCAAGGCTCAAAATCCAAGCCTCTCACACCTTGAAGATGGAGGAAAAATCCCACAAAGAAAGCCCAATTTGAACCCAAGGATCAAGTACAAATTCATCCCAGGAAGCCCAGTTTGCACAGTACGACCAATCGCAGTAGGAACGATCGCATTGCGATCGAGCGTGGACATGTGATCGAGCGCATATGCAGTGATCTCGAGCACACGCGGGAAAATAGCAGCAGTTCCGTATTTTTCTGTTATTTTGATTTGTACTGGATTAGTTTCCTTCTTCTTTTAGATAACTTTGAATTGGAGAATTATGTAGTATAAGACTTTGAATAGGGTGTAGAGATTGTTATGAATCGAATTAGAGTTTAAATAGAATTGGAATTCGTGAGAAATTGCTGTTCTTTCTGCTGTTCTTCGTGTTCTTGCCATGTTCTTCATTTTTCTTGCTTGGTAGAGCATATACAGATCTTGGAGATGAACTTCTACACATCCGTGGTGAAGATTAGCTCTTCCATGAGTAGTTAAACTCCTTTCTGGAGTATTGATGTAAACTCTAACCTTCTTGTTTGTGGTTAAATTTCATGAGCTTTAGGTTGTTAATTCACTATTTGATAATTGAAAATTTTGAGTATTTTTTTAATCAGTAATTTAATGCATATACTCAAAACTAACAGAACCTACTGGCCATAGATTTGTTAGGATTGAACCCAGAGTGTTCCTATTTTCTGTGATTATAGGAATACTTGTTATGTAATAGGGCCTAATGACATGATGATTAAGATAAGATTTGATAGGTCATGCCTAGGGAAGATGGGTTGTACTACAAAGTAGATTAGTTAGTATAAGTAGACAGGCCATGCCAACCGAAGATGGGTTATACTTATCCCTTATGATAGTGTAATTCATACTCTTATGATCTAAACCGATGTAATTTACTCTTCAGTATGGTTGTGAAACCGTCATTGATAGCTTATGCCTAGAGAAATCGAAGATAGGCTATGCTTATTCTTAGCATGATACCTTTTTGGGATGTTTTGTGTGCTTGTAGCCACACAAGTCTGTTTTCATAAAGTGAATTAATGCTTAGAATTCATGAGATTGTCATATTCAAAGGGTTAGAGGGATCATCAATACTCTACTATTTTTCTCAATGATTAATCCCTTTTAATTTAGTTTACTTGATTTTTAGATTTAAGATTATAATTTTCCTTGACTTTGTCTAATTAAATTGATTTAGAATTAATCTGGTAATTTAACAATCTTAGCCCACTCAGTCCTTGAGATTCGACACCCTCAAAATAGCCCTATCCTACAAGGATTCATCCTATTGCAAGTGGTTATTATTGCACACATCAAGGAGTTATAGTTGTATCCAGATCATAAGAGTCTAAAGTACATTTTTACTCAGAAGGACCCTAAAATGCACCAAAGGAGGTGGATTGAGTTATTTAACGACTACACCACTACACTCAACTACTATCCAGGGAAGGCAAATGTTGTGGCAGATGCTTTGACCAGGAGACGTCGTGGCGTGTTAACACAGATGATGCGTCAAGAGTGAAGTTTATAAAAAGCCTTTGCAGACTTGAGGATTGGGCCAATGAATAAGAACCATGGTAGTTTACTCTTCAATATGGTTGTGAAACCATCATTGGAGAATCGTATTGTAGTTGGCAGAAATCAGATCAGGAGTTGCAGTTGTTGGCAGCAGATGAGAAGAAGCCAGATTGGGCAGTGCACGGAGATGGACTGGTTAGATATCAGGGTAGACTCTGTGTAACAAATGACCAGTAGATCAGGAGAGAGAGATCTTAAAGGAATCTCACAGTTCACGGTATTCCATTCATCGAAGAAGTACCGAGATGTATCGTGACTTAAGAAACAATTATTGGTGGCTTGGAATGAAGGGGGAGATAGCTCAGTTCATGGCGAGGTGTTTCACTTGTCAGCAAATGAAAGCTGAACATTGGAGATCAGTAGGACTACTACAACCATTACCAGTGGCAGAATGGAAATGGGAGTAGGTGACAATGGATTTTATCTCTGGTTTGCCTAAGACTCGTGGGAATTTGGACTCGATTTGAGTGGTAGTAGACAGACTCACCAAATCAGCTCATTTCCTACCAGTTCGGATTTTAGTTACAGCCGCGAAGATCGCTAAGCTGTATGTACGTGAGATAGTTTGACTACACGGTCTTCCTGTGAGCATAGTATCTGATCGTGGATCATTGTTTATATCGATGTTCTGGGAGAGCTTGTAGAAGGCGATGGGAACTCAGTTGGACTTCACTACTGCATACCATCCGCAGACTGATGGATAGACTGAGAGGGTAAATCAGGTCTTAGTGGATATGCTGTGAGCATATGCTTTGGATTTTGGAGGTAGTTGGGGAGGATATCTACCTTTGGTAGAATTTTCTTACAACAACAGCTATCACTTGAGCATTGGTATGGCTCCTTTCGAGACGTTGTACGGGAGACCTTGTCGATTGCCAGTATGTTGGGCAGAGGTTGGAGAGGGTAATATTCTTTGACTCGAACTAGTACGAGGACTACAACTAAGGTGAAATTGATCAGAGAGAGATTGAGGACAGCACAAAGTAGACCAAAGGGTTATGCTGATAAAAGAAGGAGAGATTTGGACTTCAATGTGGGTGATCACGTGTTTCTGAAAGTATCACCGATGAAGGATGTGATGAAGTTTGGAAAGAAAGGGAAGCTTGCTCCAATGTATGTTGGACCATTCCAAATACTTGAGAAGATTGGAAAGGTGGCGTATAGGGTGGCTCTACCTACGCAGCTATCATCCGTACATTATGTATTTCATGTGTCTATGCTACGGAAGTACAAGCCCGACCCGTCACATATTGTAGACTGGAGTGAATTGAAACTGAAGGAGGACGTATCTTACGTAGAACAACCTATATTGATTATGGATTGGAAAGAACAGGTCTTGCGTACTAAGACCATTCCCTTGTTGAAAGTTCAGTTGAGTCATCATGACACGACTGAAGCTTCTTAGGAATTGGAATCAGAGATTCGGGAACGGTATCCCCATTTGTTCTCGAATTAAGGTGCGTAATTTCGGGGACGAAATTCTTTTAAGGGGGATAGAGTGTAATGACTCGAACCCTTAAAAAGAATCATTATTTTAATTTTCTCGTTTATAGTTGAATTAATAAAATAATTCTATAAGGGTATATTTAAAATTACCTTATGTTGGCTTAGGGGCTAATGTGTTATTACCTTTACAAAGGGGTAGCAACTGAAATTTACAAACTTCATTCCATAAGCCAAAGCGTGGGCAACAAGAATTTCTTTGGTAAGGGTACTAGCTTAGACTAAAAAGAGAAAACTAAACTACCCTATTAACCACCTAAGCTAAACTAAGCTACCCTATTAACACTTGACTTGGGAAAAGGAAGAGACAAGAACCCTTTTCTTAAGAAAACGAAGGGAACGGTTAGGGGAGAAAAGCTGAGTTCTTTGAGTGGTTTCTGCAGAGAAGGAAGAAGAAAAACTAATTTGAAGATTTCCATGTTGAAGCTTGAAGCCAAAAACCAGAAAATCTGAAACATTACCAGGTAAGTAGCTTATCCGGTCTTCTACAATCATTTATGTGGTTAAATTTTATTAGTTTACTGTTGATTTGGTCTATGAAGATGATTTATCGAATTTATATGTTGATTTCCATGATTTGTGAATAGTAGAATTTCCAGAAAATGGATTACATAGTGATATTAGAAATTGGACTGTTTATGTTTGAATGTTAGTATTCCAAAGCATAATCCATTATGATTTAAAACATGCTTGTATTCATATAAAAGCATACTAGTCATCATAATATCATACTAATATAGATAATCAAACAGAAACAATCCAGTTTTTCATATCACTATGAAATTCATTTTTCTTAACTTCTTCTATTCACAAATCTTGGAACCAAATATATAAATACATTTCATGGACTAAATCAACAGTAAACTACTAAGTTTAATCATATGGCCATAGTAGAAAAACCGGATAATCTTCTTACTTGGTATATGTTCTCAGAATTTTCTGGTTTTAGCCTATCTTCTTCCTTCCTCCTCTTCACTCTTCTTTCTTCTGACAGATGGCGCTAGATTTCACGATACTAGAGCAGGGAGGTCAGATTGTGGCCCAGTATGAGACCAGCTTTGCCAGAATGTCCAGGTATGCACTGCACATGGTGGCAAAGGAGGCAGACCGAGCAGCTAAATTTGAGGAGGGACTTCGACTATGAATTAGGTCCTGAGTAATACCACAGCGACTCAGGACTTATTCAGAGGTGTTGGTGTGTGCCAGATATGTAGAGCGTGATCTGGATAGATATTCTTGACATAGGGGTCAGCAGCCTAGACAGGACAGGGGAGGACGTTTCCATCCCTATCGCCAGGGACAGGGATCAGATAGGCCCCACAGGGGTGATGACCGACAAAGGAGAGCACCACCACCTGATACTACTGCAGTTGCACCAGTGATAGCTGGTACTCAGCCACATCCACCACCACCACAGCAGAACCAGTAGCAGCAGTTCAGATGGAGGGATTCACTCGTGTGCTACAACTGTGGCAAGCAGGCCCATCTTCAGAAGGATTGTAGGCTACATCAGCGTCAGGCTCAGGCTGGCAAGGCCAAAGCTATGACGGATACTCAGGCGGCTTATTGGGATCACAGTGCCACCAATGCTATTGTGGAAGGTACTTTACATCTATTTCATACACATGCTCATGTGTTGCTTGACTCGAGAGCATCGCATTCATTTATTGCTTGTAGATTTATGTTATTCCTTGGGTTGGAGCCTATTATACTAGAGACACCTGTCAGTATAGTCAATCTAGTGGGTAGTATTGGTACTCTACACCGGGTGTGTCGTGCCTGTGTGGTGAGAGTTGGTGATCTGAACCTGGAGGCTGACTTGATTGTACTAGAAATGTTAGAGTTTGATGTGATCTTTGGTGTCAATTGGCTTGCTGCCTATCATGCCAAAGTGAATTGTTTCGAGAAGACCGTTATATTTGACCTTCCTGATGGGAAGCGGCTTACTTTTTCGGGAACGAGAAAGATTAGTATCAAATAGACTTTCTGTGCGCAGCAGATGATGTGAGTCAGTTTTCCTTAAGAGACATCCCAATTGTATGTGACTTTGAGGCAGTCTTCCATGATATTACTAACTTAACTCCCAGGAGAGAGATTGATTTCCGCATTGACTTGATGCTGGGTAAGTCTCCTATATCACTCGCGACTTATCGGATGGCTTCGACAGAGTTACGTGAGTTGAAGAAGCATTTGGATGGATTGAGTACACTTGAGTTTATCAGACCGAGTACGTCTCCATGGAGTGCACCAGTTCTGTTTGTTAAGAAGAAGGATGGTGCACTCAGATTGCATGTGGAGTACAGGCGGTTGAATCGGGTCACTATTAAAAACAAGTACCCATTGCCTAGGATTGATGACTTATTTGATCAGTTGAGGGGAGCCCAGTATTTCTCCAAGATAGATCTGAGATCGGGTTACCATCAACTGAGGATCAAGGTGGAGGATATTCATAAGACGGCTTTTCGTACCCGATATGGCCATTTTGAGTTCGTGGTGATGCCATTTGGCTTAACAAATGCACTAACCACTTTTATGGATCTAATACACAGGGTTTTTCGATCCTATCTAGATCAGTTTGTTATCGTATTTATTGATGATATTCTGATCTACTCTCTGACTCGGGAACAGCATGATGAGCATCTACGATTTGTGTTGCAGACACTTAGTGAGCATCAACTATTTGTCAAGTTTGAGAAGTGTGACATCTGGAAGAAGAAAGTGCAATTTCTTGGGCATGTCATGTTAAGGAAGGGTATTTCAGTAGATCCTTCAAAGGTTGATGTTGTGATAATGTCACGACCCGAATCCCAAGGTATAACTCGTGTCAGCACAAGTATAGCCTTGTATTCCAAGTCGCAACTCTCACCCCCTAATATCAACCCAATCACAACTACATACTTCCAAGAGGGTGGTAATACCATAAATAAAAAACAGAGCATGATATGAATAACAATAACTGCAACAGAATCAAACAGCTACACATAGATGACTAAAATAATAAACAAACTCTATATACCTGGGCTCAAAACCAGCATCTTTCAATATTTCAAACCAACATGATATTTTAAGTACAAATATCTGGTTAATTAATCTCTAAACGAAGTCAAAATATTTTTTCATTTATACATCAAATCTCAAATTCAAAAGAAAGACAACATAAACCCTCTCTCTCCCTCTCTCTCATCTGCCATAGGATGAACTCCTCGTGTCCATGAGTTCTCTACTCTCGATTCATTGCATCATCCTGCCTTCCAAAGATACCTGAAATATTAAGGGCTAAAGAAGGCCTGAGCTACACAGCCCAGCAAGAATAACGTACAAGAAACTGAAGAAATATCAAGATAGTGATATGCTTATGCATGTTATTCCATTAATTTAAATGTCAAAAACATATCATAAATAAACCATTATCTATAGTTTGTCAAACACAGAAGATACAAAACAACTGACAACACGTGAGATACAATATCACTGTATAACTTCAATAAATAAATCATTCACTCTAATCTGTCAACCACTTGAGATCTGTCAAACACGGAGCATCACATCTCTACATATGTATCCACAATGACATAAGGGTAATATACCTCCTTAATGTCGAAGACGAAACTGCACTACCAATGCCGACGGATCGAGGACGGCAGCATCACGGTAACGTAAGAAACTTCTAATCCTTTCTGTCTAGGTCAGTCATCCTTCAAAGTTCCAAGGCTTCAGGGGCATATCACTACTGTGAATCATCCCTCAAAGTCTATGGGCTCCAAGGGCGTATCACCACTGTGAATCATCCCTCCAAGTCCTAGGATGTATCACCACTGTGAATCATCCCTTAGTGATTTGGGGTGTATCACTACTGTGAATGATCCCCGAAATCTATAGGCTCTTGGGTAATAAATCCCTCACCCATAAACAATAACACCATCTCTCGATACGATCAATATCAATCATGTGTTTCCCAAGGACTTACTCTGTTACCTTGTCCACACCATGATATTCTCAGGCGCATCAATGCCTCCAAATCATATATGTCATGTTCAATTGTGTTAATAGTGATAGCATTTGTCAGATAATTCTTTATCTCATTATATCGTTTACCCGAACTGTTCATTACCAATCGTGTGTTTTTCAAAGACTTACTATATTGCCCTGATCACACATCAATATGCCACAGGTTTATCAGCCGGCATTCATTTCATAAACATATGTATCAGATCAGTTACCCGACATACACCTATCACTAACACGTATACTATGTTTCATACATAGAATTACAATTTCAAGTGAAGATGTTTATTATACATACTTCACTCAGTTCACGTTGTAATTATCTCAATTTCTTTTTTTTTTATCTAAAGATATCATACTCAAATTCAGTAATATAGTGATGATATCTATAGGTATCATCATATCCTTACTCAAGTGTAACAACAGTTCCTGCATATCACATTCAGTCCATTCTGGACATTGCTCTTAGCCTAAATTAGTTAGGCTTTCACTCACGTTTAACCCCGTAGGAATTATAATTACAGGGTTTCTCAATAATTAGTCTTTCTTCACATATCAATTATTTTAGTTGATATCCATACCACTAATATCTCTATTTGGATATTTTAAACAGATAGCAGTTTTCCAACCAACCAAGCTGAATCATTTCTGCTTATTATCATTTAAGGAATTGCAACATTCCCTTTTTATTGAACTCTAATATCTATATATATCATTCTTATCCAAACCGTCTTAGGTTGGACAGTTCATCCTCATGTACATTAATATAATGTACAATCCATTGATTATCACATTCCAATAGGTCTTCTCATACTCAGAATTAGTCATAATGAATATCCTTGCAATCAAGATAATCATAATTCTTTTTAAGAACACTTGGATTTGGTGGGACATGTGGCACCCTAACAGCCCTTTAATTAACCAATTTACCCCCAGATAAATTCATAGGGATGGTTTTACACTTGAATACAGAGTGGAGAAGCTGCTACAAGCTGGACAATGGAGAGAAACACCACATACTGAGTTAAAGAACTTATAGGATCATCTTCACCTGGTCAAAATCCATAACCTACCTATGGATAGCATCATTTGGATCCCATCCAGATCAGGGAATTTTTCTTTGAAGGAGACTTGGGAGGTTGGCAGACCTCATGCTGATAAGGTGAGATGGGCACAATTAATCTGGTTTAAAGGTGCCATTCCTAAGCATAGCTTCATTGCTTGGTTGGCTTTAAAAAGTGACTTCTCACACAAGACAAGCTCCTCAAATTGGGTATCATCTCTCAATCCAGCTGCTGTTTATGTAAATCTGCTGAAGAATCTGTGGAACATCTCTTCTTTGCATGAAAATTCTCCACTTGGCTATGGTCTCATGTTCTGTTGATATCAGATATAAACAGGTCATTACTTCCTTGGTCTGAGGAGATTGAGTGGTGCTACGAAAATATCAGTTCTGTTTGCATAAAAAGCAGATTTTTATGCCTGAGCTTTGCTGCCACCATATACCATCTCTGGAGGGAGAGAAACTCAAGGTTCTTCAAGAACACATTCAATGACCTTGATTTCCTCTTATCTTGTATAAAAGAGGATGTGAGAGGTTCTTTTTCTACTAAGACATGGAGAGGACAGGACACAGTCCATATCAGCAGGCTTCTCTCTGGCTGGAACATCAGTGCCCCCACAGTATAACTTATGGCACTACTACAGCCCCTATGCTTGGGTCACTTTATTAGGCTGATCTACTTGTTAGTGTTTTTTGCTGGCTATGTTTTAGCCTTATTCCTTGGATTGTAACATCCTTACTTCTCACTTTATTAATAAACTCAACCTTAACTTCCAAAAAAAGAAGGACAATCATAATCCTCATTAATATTTGGTGGTTCAGAAGCCACTAAAACACCTTATACTTTCTCATTAATCTTTAATCCCAACTTTAAATCTAAAATCTTAACATAATCCTAATGTTAAAATACTTCATTGTTCATCTAATATAGTCTCTCACATTTCCAATGATATAGGCTTTACAACACTCATACTTCTCAATATATCTAAAGAAAATTACACAAATATCTCAATTCAATTGTACATGATTCTTAGGTGTCTAATCATCATCTATATCATTTTATATCTTTATATAATCATAGTTTACCATATTATCACTTTATAGGTTAAATACCCTTCAAAAACTTCAGTTTCTGTCATTCCCGATTGATCGCGGCTAGATCGATCGCCACTGGATTTTCAGCTTCGGTATGCGCTCAGTGTTCGGGTCATATCGCCTTCATTTCTTATCGGAATGGAGTGAAATTTGGTGCGTTGGATTCCTAACGTAAAGAGGAATCATAGAAAAGTATCCATTAAATTCTTAAAAATCTTTAGCTCTAACGAAATTTTAAGGCTTTTGAACTGTACTCTTCTCTTTTTCTGCTGTCACAGAGAACAGTATATATGTATATTTGTTTGGATTCTTAATCCATACACAATCCCACTTTCACATGAATCTTGATCATTTATCAATTCTTTAGCAAGAAACATATAAA
>JAUPMG010107311.1:0-10741 GCA_031762675.1 Pachysandra terminalis | reverse complement strand
CCCATCCCAATACCAAGCAATAGACCCATTCAGGCACAAAATTAAGCATATTTTGACAAAAAAACAATAATTATAAACCAAATTCCAGAGCCGAAATAAGCAATAAATCGATTTTCTAAATTAATTTCCTCAGAATGCTCAAAAAAAATTGCAAAGACAACGAATTCAAATCTCTAGATCTCAACTGAAAATAGATGGAGGAAGAGAGAGAGAGAGAGAGAGATCAGAATCAAGAGAAAAAACCTAAACTGAACTATTAGAATTCAAAGAAAACAAACATCAATGTTTATAATCAGAAGAGAACAATTTAGTCACAGAGATCTACAGACCAATTAAATGATCTGAATTCGATCAAACGGAGTTCAACTCAAAATACCTGAGAAGAATTAGATCAACTAAAGGAGCGAAATCGCAGAGACGCAAGTGAACAGAAGATGAAACGAAACACAGAAAGCTTCAGCATTTCTGTGAAAGAGCAAGCAAGCAGCTAAGTCAGTAACTTTCGGCCATCGAATCTGCAGAAACTTTAAGCGAGGGTTTAAAGGTTTCTTCTTTCTTTCTTTCTTTCGTTATTTCTATTTCTCTATTTGCTTCTTTTACATCTGTTATCTTCTTCTGTCTTTTAGCTGCAGCTTATCTGTGTATAACAACAGCGAGAACCAACGACACCGCCATGAGACACGATATAAAGGAGATAGCCGTACTCGTTTGCTTCTCCTTTCTCGCTGTACTCGTTTGCTTGTCGTTTCTCGCATGACGTGTTCGTATGTGATTGGAAGTTTGTAACTTGAGAGGGTCCCCGTTCTCTTTGCGGGACCTCATGGAAAAACCAAAGGGAGATACGAAAGCGAGTAGGCGAGTATGGCACTAGCCAGTATGGATGGCTCTTTTGTTAAAGCTAAAGATGGTGAGAACTAGAGGAGGAGAAAGAAACAAATCCCGAGAGGGCGTCGTTGTCTAGCTAATTTTAATGGGAAAATTATCAAAATCCCTTGGTTTAGGCAATTTATTGTTCAAAATTATATTGACCAAATTAATTCATTTGTAGTATATTTTTACAAAAATATTTATAATACGATCTTCTATTATATAACAGAGCACATATTAGGTATTGTCTCCACTTTTTGCTTTTAAAAAAATTTGAAATTCCTAAGCTACCAATTTTTTCTCCCTCTCTCTTTCTCCATCAATGAAGAAGAAATCAGAACAAACCCTCGGTGTCAAATCCCAACCCATCAAATGGCGACAGCTTCCCTCTCTGTCACCGTCATCGTTATCCTCGCCACGCGTCATTTCTACCTCACTGGTATTGAAGGTGTCACAACCCAAACTCATGAGACCATTTGGGGTTCAGAGGAGTTTGAATTACGACATTCACTTCCTTGAAAGGAGAGTGACAGTTGAATAACGGTTATAGTGCTATCGAATTTAAACCATCATTCAAAAAAAATTAAAACAAAAATGTAATGCATAATTACAAATGTGCAGCGGAAATAAGAAAGATAGTTCTAGGTTCTAAATCAAATTTACAACGGATACCAACACTGGTATCAATAAAATGAATCAAAATAGAATTATCAGAGTATGATCAAGACTTTATACTAAGATTACTCGTACGAATAAAACTCGTCTTCCTCTTCAAATTCTTCTCTTTCCTTCACTTGATCTTTCTCAACTGCGTCCTCCACTAAAACTCTTGAAAAATGTAATGCTAAAAACATAAGCTATAAGCTTGTAAGTACTATGATTTCAGGAATATAATTATCTATCCTAAGGTTATTTACCTTTACAGTTCTTTCAATTCTAATTTTATAAATGAAATCAAACAATCAAATGCATGAGATAATTCATTTTATTATGCATGAAATGCATCCTAAGTTACAACCTCACCAAGGTGAGCTAGCACACAAGTCTACATGCTGTGCAAATGCAATTCTGTTAGAGAGTCAATCTAACATGTTTCCTCCTGATCCAGCCTCTATTTCGAGGTGTCCCAGCAACCTGAATTCATCCCCCGTATATACGGTCCATGGAAATAGGGCTATTTTACGGATATCGCGTAGTTCTAAGGGTTTTTAACCTATGAGGCACAATTCCCCCCTTATTTTTTACTAGTGGATCTCAGACCGAGACTTACAGCCACCTACGGTATCCCTCAGAACAACACGACTAGCTGACTTAACTACAGAGGTCCTTTCTTATATTTTCTCATCCTTGGCCAGAGCCATCGGGCTAAGAGTAAGTCTATTGGGTTAGCTACGCCCTCAACTCAGTCTAGCCGGTCCCTCCCTAGATGTGATAGTCACATCACACTCATGTTCCGTCACAAGACCCTACCTTGAGGTCTCAGAATACAAGGTTATACTCCTAGACCAACTAGGGTCTAAAGTCTATAATGTGCAGTGAAGTCGTGAAGTGAAACTGTGCACACTAATTATTCATACATTTCGTGTACAGGGTGTATTATGAACTAAACTAACACATACACTCATCCATGTCACCCATACCATCAATCTACACCCAATTTGTCCAACTTGAGATATAATCATACTAGCAACCTACCATGTGCAACTAAAGCATTATGCATTATGCATGCCTTGGTGTACAAGGTGCATTAAGCATGGCATGTGAATTCAACATACATGTTATTGTACGGAAGAATTGAACACTACAATCCATCACGTCATTCACACACATACATTCCCATATCACACACAAGTTAATGTTGGATCACACAACATAGAATGAGAATGAAATGTATTTATTATTCTTACATAACTCGAGCATCTATAATTACTATCAACTACCTACTAATCTACAGATTCAGGGTAGTCTTCGGTGTAGACTTCGGCGCACCGATGCCTCCTTCGGCGACCTACTCGACGAACTCACTTAAGATCGGCGACGATTCCAGAATCCACTTTCTAGGTGACATTTTTGGCATTCCCTTCGGCGCCCTGAAGCACATCTCAGCGACCCCCTCGGCGAACCACCTTGAGATTCGGCGACATTTCCAGTAGTCTCATTTTCGACGACCATGTTGGCGCACCAAACTTGATTCTGGCCCCCCAAAGTCTTTCAACGAGCTTTTCGGTTAGCATCCAACCTCAGCGAAGCTTCGGCGCACCGAAGTGTCCGCCCGTGACCTAGAAATTTAAGTTCGGCGATCGTTCGGCGCGCCGAGTTGGCCGCCAAACGTCTCGTACAGGGCAAAACTGTGAGGTTTTTCCAACCTAAATGGTTTCCACTTGGTCTTATCCATTCCATAACATCCTAGGAGCAATTTAAACCATTCTTATATGAAATAACCATCACAAGACTTCACAATATGAGATCAAAATTGAAATGGAAGTAAAAAAGTGAAGAAATTCAAGATGCTACTCATTATGTTCATGAAATCATGACTCACAACTTTTCTTCAAGCTCAATCCACGTTTTTCCACCCTTGAATCCTCATTTCTTCCTCTTTTGCTCTCCAATCTCTTTCCCTCTTTCTCTCTCTTCTTTTCTTCTCAAGACACAAATGCCCCTTTCGCCCTTTCCTCTCTCCTTCTATCCTCCCATTGCCACATGTCACCATCCCCTTCCTTTATTCTAACTACTTCAAATCCTAACCCTTCTTTTTCCCTACTCAATCTAAACCCTCTATTTCTAATCACTTCATCTCCACCATACACATCACTCACCTTACACTAATACAAAAATAACTAAACAAATTTTATCCATACAAGGCTTTACTATAGTACTAGGCATGATACACAATAGTAAATCACATCATTGCAATCGTGTGGTAGGTTTAACTCTGATTAAAGATCAAACGGGTAGATAACCTTATATTAATGTTTTAATTATAATTAATTACTTCTTAATTGGTTCAGGTCATTACAGAAGGTTCAGGGCCTCAGCTCTGCTTCCACTATCGCCGTTAGTTACGGCTCAAACACCATATGCGGCATCCTCGCCAGAAAAGCCTTATAGAGTATCGAATGTTACCGAGCCAGTTAGAGGATCAGACCCAATATTTCATACGAAGCAATCTTCTAGATTGGATTTGAATATTTGGATATATGTAACTTTCAATTTTCTTCTGTTCCTAACTCAAAACCTTCCAATGTTCCCTGCTTGAGAATTTGAATCAAATATATATATATATATATATATATATATATAATCTCTTCGATAAATCTCTGAAAATGTGGTATGTTTCTTGAATTTTTCTTATTTGCCAAAGATATATTCTTAGGATTGTCATGCTTGCAAGGACATTTGATTGTATTCAGAAATTGCAAAGACTTATATTAATTCTGCAGCAAGGTTAGAAGTAGCAAATAATAACAGTGAAACGTTTAGATTGATTGGACCGGACCCCTCATCTGATTGAAAAAAAAAAATTCTACGGCCGAAACCAATCTAAAAGTACCAATCTCAGCCCTTACCATCTAAAGGAACCTGAATATTTTTCAAGCTTAAGGTTCAAACCTCTACTTCGAACTAGAACATACTTTCTTCTCCATTGCTTGAAAACCAGAAAGTAAAAGAGATAAAAGAAATTGTTAGATTGATAAATTTGGACATTGTGTATTAAACAAAAAGACTTGCTATCTGACTAGAGAGGGGGTGAATTTAGTTTGCTCCGATTACTTCAAGGAGAGAGTTTTCTTGTGGGATTTTGAGAAATGGAAATAGGGTTTACTGTTGGGGAAACAATAGAACCCTAGCTGAGTTGATTCAATCACAGTTCAGAAACTTCTTTATGAACATTTTAGTTGTTGGGGATTCACATGCTTGTGGTTTGGTTGATTCTGGGGTTTTGATCTGTAAAGGGATGAATGATTCTGGACAGTTAAACGTTCCTTTTCGAATTTTCTGGTTTGGCATTAGGAGTTAAAGAGAGAGAGAAAGGGAGAAGAAAGGGGTAGTTTAGGAATTTCAATTTTTTTAAAAAAGCAAAAAGTGGAGACAATACTTGATTTGTACTTGCCATATGGCAGAGGACCATATTGCGATTATTTTTGTAGAAATATACTACAAATGTGAATTGATTTAGTCAATATACTTTTGGGCAATAAGTTGCCTAAAGTAGGGGACTTTGGTAATTTTCCCAATTTTATATTCTAATGCTTCGCTGGACAGGGACTCATTTGATACTCAGAAGTATTCCCTCGGGACTAGTCCCCTCCCGTCTGTCTCTGTGATCTCACTTTACTTTGGGAGATTCTAGAATCTATCACGTTAAGGCTATGTTTGGCCCGACTTGTGCTTTTGGACAAGCACTCAATAATCCAATGACTCAATGGGAACACTTATCCACAACAACAATAAAGCTGTCTACTTGAAGAAAATAGTGTTTGGTAAATATATTTTTTAAGTGCTTATGAAAACTTAGGGGTATAATAGGTATTATGAAAATCTTATTAAAGTTTAGAAATAACATTCATTTAAGTGTTTATGGAAGTTTAGGGGTAAAATAGGTACTATAAAAATATTACTAAAGTTTAGAAATAGCTTCTTGCATAAGTGATTAGAGAAGTTGTTCTCAACAGTTTCTCCTTATGGGTAGCCTTCCTCTACTGCTTATGTGTAAGCACTTACCCATTAGGTGTTACCAAACACACTTTTAATTTAAAAAGTGCTTTAATAAGCTATAAGTTGAAATAAGCACTTATATAAACCGGGCCAAACGCATCCTAAGACTCTTAGATGGTCTTTTACAATATATGGCAAAAACAAAAACATGCTACATGGCTAAGATCTCGGGTTTCTTTAAGATATCCTCTCTGATTTTATGCCTCTTTTTGACCTCCTTGATAAGGAACTCATTCAAGGAACCAGTTCCCTAAACTCATTCTATCAACTAATTTTGAAGGGCTTTTTTGGTCGCGTTTGGTTAGCATGTAATAAAATGAGTTCTCACCTGGTATAAATGTTTGGTTAACATGTATTAAAATGCATTATGACCAAAATTTTTAATTTTTTCTTTAAATTATAATTATTTTCATAAAATCGTATAGCCACATGTAAACTTTGCACAATTATATCCTTTTAAATGTGACAGTAACACTCCAAAATAACTAAACTCATTCCATTCATGATCCATGTTCTTTATAGAGTGGTTATAGGCCAGCAACTTTGCCTTCCTTCTCTTGTCATCAACCACATCATCCGATATGTTCGAGGTACTGGGAAGGTGACCTACATTTTCCTTGTCTCGTGTGCAATGTGGCCAAGCATTGGGAATTTGTCCTGCCTCGCCCTAAGAATAAGAAGACCATCAAGCCCTTCAACCTCACTAATCTTCACTTAACTCTTTAGATACCCATCCGAACAGCAGCAGCAACCCAATCAGCCTCCTAGAGCTTCATCTTCTAACCCATGAGCCTCCACATCCGCAACACTCGGAGCTAGCCAAACTCCTAGGCATCATTAAACCAAAAGGAACATGGACACGGATGCCAGACTTGCAGCACTGGAGGGGCCAAATGTTCAGACTAGAATGGACATTACTTCAGAGCTCATGAAGAACAAAGCAGAGCTTAGAAAGAATCAGGAGGAAGTGTCCAAACTCCGAAAGAGTGTGGACAAGACCTTCAAGTTCCTCCAGAACCTTTTCGGCTGTGGAAAGACCAGTGATGCCATACATCCTCTAGCCTTGATGCCACCACCACATTCTCCTCCTCATGAGGATTTGCCTGAGATGTTTTGTTTTCAGATACAATGCTTTCTTTTATTAGTATGCACTAGTTTCTTTTCCTGGCAACACTATGGACAATGGTAGTCATGGTATGCTTCATTGTAATGCTTTTCTTGTAATAGATGATAGTAGTTATGGATTGTTGTTTCTTTCAGTGTAATGCTTGCCTTAACTCTTTCAATAAAATCTGAAGTTACAACAACCTTGAGCTTTTAGAATTTAAATAAATGTTTGGTTTCAAATCTGACACCTGATTATTTGTATAAATTAGAAATTTAAACCAATAGATCACTTAGATTAATTTCGATGACGAAATTCTTTTAAGGAGGGTAGATTTTGAGAACCTGAAATTTTAAAACAACTAATTTGAAACCAAAAGGGTAAAATAGTAATTTGGTAACAACCCTGATTTTTTGTAAATTAATAAACCAATAATTAAATAAACTTAATAGTCATAATACATTAGGCTAATTTCAAAATCCCAATTAGTCACTGAAACTGGACTGGTCAATCATAATGGACTTGGTTAGCAATATTGACTTGATGAGTAGGCATGAACTGTAAAAATGGAAACAAAATCAAATCAGTAAGACAACTCAATTAGAAGGTTAGGAGATTGCTTAAGACCTAAGACAAACCAAAAAGGAACCATAGGAAAGCTCTAGAAGCCTAATAAAATAATTAGAAACTTAGATTCTGAATTCTTAAAATAAATAGAAACCCAGATCACCCAATTTAGCAGTTTCTAAAATCTCCCAACTTAGCTCAAGAAATCTATAAAAGGAGAGGTAACTAACTGAACCCAACACAATAGAAACACTAAATTTCGTGGAGAACACTTAGAGTGGGAGAAGAACTCTAGAAAACCCCAAAGAAGAAGAAGAAGTCATGAGAGCAATTCTACAGCAAAAGGTGAGTTTTTCTTCCAAGTCTTGTGTATTTACTTCTATTTTTAATGTTATGACCATGGGGAAGTCCTTATTGATTGTACTAACCCTTTCCCATGATCCTAATAGTAAAACCCAGAAATATCATCACCTAAACCTCTGTAACTTGCAAGCTTATTTAATTTAAACAAAACCCAGAAAATCTTAATTTGGAACCCAAGTAACCAAGAGATCATGGTGTAGACCAATTCTATAGACCCAAAACCAACTTTTGAAGCCTCCCTAGATGGTAAGTGACCCTTGGGAGAAGTTCAAATCAAAATCTAAGCATATTGAGTTTCGGTACACTACTCGTCATACCGAGCACCCTACCGAGCCCCACATTTAGAATTTCAGTTCACTGTAAAAGCTAATGAACTAAACTCAGCATGCCGAGCGTCACAGAATGAAATCTCAGTCACTGGAAAGCTACCGTGTCAAAAACTCAGCATACCGAAAACCTACCGAGACTGACAATATGACCAAACCCAGAAACCCAAAGATGGATTCGGCAGACTCTTCGGCATACCAAAAGGTCCACCGAATGCCTACTGAACCAGTTCGGCAGACCGTCCCAAATTGACCCATTTAGTGTCTTTAATAGAATCATATAATATTATCATTTCACTATTAATGACTATTCATATTCATATCAATCATATCATACTTATTATCCTTGAATGAATATCCTTATGTGACATGTGTGATTATATATTAATATGCCTCTATAGTTTAGAATCATGAGATTGTGCTCATGTGTTTGCTGATTTGAATATATGCCTATGAATCATTATGTTTGCATTGCATTAATTAAAGGACTTGAATCTATGAGTTGCATATGGACTGCCTTGCTGAGATGGCATTGTCTAATACCCTATGTGATACCCATGGGTTTAGACCAATACAAGAGACTATTTGACTTATTAAAACCAATGATGTCCTATGATTGTTTTTACCCATGATGAGGATATGTTCTGTGTGATGATCCCAAGAGACATGTGGTAAGATGATAGGTGAGGAAGCTGAATCATGATACCCTTCTGTTAGTTGTTAAATATGTATGATTCCTTGAGGAAATTTCACATTAGTGAAGCCTTGGATATTTTCCCTTGATCACAAATAAGCGAGGCGATTGTGCCCTCTAGGTCGAAATCCCTAGAAACTATGTTGCGCGCATAGAATATCTTATCTTTGAAAGTGGTCTTGTATGGGTAGATGGTTCGTTAAGACATCTTGCTCAAGGAAGGATCGATCATGTAGGAACTTACTATATTTGCATACTTAACAACACCCTTGCATTATCATTTTCTTTGTTGATATTATTTTGAGTATCATGTGTATGTCACACTTGATCTAATTTGCATATAGAATTATGCACTATTGACCATTGATTCATATACCAAAGTGAGAATTGGGAGAGAGGAATCTATTGTCTGATTGTTGTTCATATTTACTCTTAGTCATATATATTACATAATTCACTTTCATTACTTATATTATTTAGTATTTTTCTCATAGCATTGAGATTTGAATAAATACCTTGCTTTGAAGGACTACTCATCCGGGCCTTCCAGCTTATGTTTGTTGATTTATATTTCTTTTCAGGATTGAAGGTTAGCACTTAAAGGGAGAACTTTGGAAAGGGTTTAGAGGATCAGAGATTTAGATGATAAGGCTAATGTGTTAGAAGTATAGATTTTTCATTCAAATTATATAAAGGATCAGATCTATAATTTTTACTTAATTATTTATTAGAACTATTGAAATTACTTTCGCTTATGTTTTTAATATTGCTTTCCACTCTCATAGGGATGTGAGGTGAGAGTTAGGACTTAAATTTGGAGGCTCATTTGAGATTTTCAGGTTTAGTTCGTGACAAGCCACTAGGTCACTGATTCCATTATGCAAAAAGTCATACTAAAATTAGCGCACCTAGTTAGAATACTCAACGAAAGACTACTCTATTAAAATTAGAGTAAACAAAAAGTTTTCTTTTCATTTAGGCCTCGTTTGGCTCCCATTCTTGATCTGGAACTCATTCCAGAAACTAGTTTCGGGAACTCATTATAGGAACTCATTTTGAAGGTTTTTTGATTGTGTTTGGTTAGCATGTGACAAAGTGAGTTCCAACGTAAAATAGATGTTTGGTCAACATATACTAGAATGAGTTTTAGGAAAAAAATTCAATTTTTTTTTTCATTTTTAACTACAATTATTTCTATAAAATCTCATGCTCATGCATAAGGTTTGCACACTTATATCCTTTCAAATGTAATAATATAATATGCACTTCAATAAAATGCATTCAAGTATTCCAAAATAAAAATTTTGTAGTACCACTTTATACTCCATGCCACGGCCATATATTGAATAAGCACAAATGACAAATATTTAAGGACAAATGCCATTAGCATCCGATATAGCATTCACAATTGATTGTCTAAAGAGATCCATCCGCCTAATTCCTTGTTGTTGCACTACCCCATCTGGATCTGGTACATCATCAAGTTGCTCATCTTCTACAATTTAATCCTCATCCTCATACTGATTGAATAACTGATCTCTCAAAGCTTCTTGCCTAATGAACTTATTCATTGCACACGCCGCAATAACTATGTTTCTCTGTGTTGGAAATGAGTAAGGAGCCATTCGCGTTAGGATAGGAAAGCGAGCTTTAAACACACCAAAGAAACGTTCAATTACATTCCCTAATGAGGAATGAGCATGATTAAATAACTCTTTGACCCCACTTGGTGAATTACCTCGTATGTAGTCTGGTAGATGATATCTTACTCCTCTATAAAGCGCAAGAAAATCCGACATGTTTGGATATCCCGCATCAACAACATAATATTTTCCTGATGTGATAAAACTTGTTATAAAAAACTAGATATATTCCATAAGCAATTTATATTAAGAAGAATTTACTTACCTTCAGGTGCTTTCAGAAAGTTTAAATTTGGTCTATGTATAGCCTCCAAAAGAACTCTTGAATCATTAGCTGATCCTTCCCAACTAGTATAGACAAAAGTAAACTGCATGTCAAATGAACATGCAACCATTACATTTTGAGAGATGTGTGCCTTCCTATCTCGATAAGGAATTTGTTTCTCAATAGCGACCA
>JAUPMG010107300.1:0-12119 GCA_031762675.1 Pachysandra terminalis | reverse complement strand
TGTCTTTTTCTTGGCTATAGCTTGAATCACAAAGGGTTTTTATGTCTTGATTATCTGACTGGAAGAATGTATGTGACCATTGTCAAAACAGACTGAGGGTTGGGCCAAAATGAGCCCACCCGTGCGGGGGCATGTTAAGAGTCCCACATCGTTCAGCAATGACTGAGATGTGGTGTTCATTGATCGTAGGCAATCCTCTCCTCTTGAGTTAACTTTTGAGGATGAGTTAGGCCTATTGGTCTTTAACAGAGAGAAAGAGAGAGATCTCCGATGGGAGAGCGGAGCTCTCCCTCCCTTTAAATAAGAATTCCCAACACCCTTATGTTTTTAGCAATAAATCGATAGCAGCAGCTGCTGCGATCGGGTTGCTATTCCGGTCGCGGCAGTTGCTGCGACCTTCCTCTTTTAATTTTTTATTTTAATTTTTATTTTATTTCTTTCCTCCCTCCTTTTGTTTCTGAATGTCTCCAACAATTTCTCTTTTTTTATTTATTTATTATTCTTTTTCTTTTTTTTAAGAAAGAAACCAGATTGTCACTTGTGCGATTTAGTTTCTAAAATTTTTTTTTATCAACTCTCACAGATTATTCCATTAATATCAATTTTACCCCCAAAATACATTTTATATATTTTTTTATCCAATAACGTTTTTTTGTCATTTTTTGATAATTTAAAAATACCAAAAATAGCCCTTCGACTTCCGAACTCTGAATTTTACAAAATCACAGTCATTTCGAAGGTAGTTTGACGATAAATCCAAATTTGACGTTGGAAAAATGTTTCGACCCTTGGATTTTACTGTTTGGTCCAAATGCCCGCATTAGGGGTAAAACTGTCATTTTTTCAACAGACTTCGAATTAGCCAAAGATTATACTCATTGGAAAACATTTTGGCTAAGGAATTTAAATTTAAGGTTGAAAATAGATGTAGGACTGAAGGGGATCAGGTGGGGTCTACCAAGGGTATTTTGATCATTTCACATGAATTTTAGGATTTTCAGGGAAATTTGGCAATATGATTGGGGGTGGTTTGGACATGATTGGGGAATAGGAAAACCCAAGCTCAAGCCTCCAGGAGCTGCAAAGATCAAGAGAAAGTCGCCCTCGTGCAAATTGGGGTGTTTACAGCGACGAAACACTTCAAAAGTCTGCAGGTGTAGGTTCTCCTCTCCACCATGGTTAATGGAACTGGAGGTTTGCGGGACACACATTCAAAGCTTTAAGAACAACAACCATCACCCGAGGGGCGGATTGTTCTAATTTTTCATTCCAACTTTGCGTAACCAATTTCAAGGCCCTCACACTTCCATACCTGCTCATAGTCTGTATCAAATAGAGGAAAATAAATATAAGCAAGAATCTAAAAACCCCATCAACAAATAGCGAGAAGCCAAGCCTGTAATCGGACACACATTCAAACCTTTAAGAACAACAACGATCAGCTCAGGATGCAAAGAAAGAATCGGGAGTCGAGAAGAACACGGTATTTGGAGGAATGCGCCCCCGGTTGATTTGGAGCGAGGTATTTGCAGAAACGGACTTATGTTGCAATGAAGGACAAGAAAAAAAAGGGGAAACAGAAAATTTTGAGAATTCCGCCCCATGGTATTGGTTGGCTTCTTGCAATCACTCTGGGAAAAGAATGAAACGTACACGCAAAAGTCTTTAGACTGCAGTTGCACGCAAAAATCTGCTGAGTGCACACGCCAAGTCTATCTATGGAGATGAGGAACGCTGCGAGGAGGCTATTATCGGAAGTAAAATGTGCACTTACGCACTTACACAGTAAACCTGAATTCTCTTTTATATCCAAGTCTTTATTATTATTATTATTATTATCTATGGATATGAGGAACGCGGCAAAGAGGCAAAGAAGAATTTTAGAAAACGAACAAGGTTATTATCGGAAGTAAAATGTGCACTTCCACAGTAAACCTGAATTCTCTTTTATGTATAGGGTAGTAGATGGTGGATTTTCTACTGCTTCGTCATTTTTTTCTGCCAATCCTTTTCCACATAAATCTCTGTGTTTTGGCTTATTTTTTTTGTTCTTAACAAACCTTACGATGATAACTCACAAATTCAGTCCAATGATAACTCGTTATCTTGCCAAAAACAACCATATGCAAGAATTATGGTGCATATTAATATATGAGCTTAATGTTTAATTCAGTAGGACAGAAGGCCCAAACGGGCTATGCTTCTATTCTCTTTTAAGGAACTGCTTGAACCAAAAAGCCGAGTGTTTGGGGTATCTCTTCTGCCCATTCTTGTAATCCACATAGTTAATACCAAATCGGACGGTGTAGCCGTTGTTCCATTCGAAGTTGTCCAACAATGACCATGCAAAGTATCCCCTCACATCGACGCCGTCCCTGCAAAATAATCCCGCCGTTCATTCAATTATCACTAGAATCGATCAGTTTAGGGATGCACAAATAGGGTGGGCCGTGCGTCGACCAGGCTCGACATGATTTGGTCGTGCCCAGACATGGCATGATAGTCCTTATAATATTGTGCTGGGCCTGGGGTCATGGCCCATGGCACGAGAACGATTGAGTTTTTAGTTAAATTATAGGCAAAGCATAAAGCCTGGTGGCCCATTTGAACATTCCTTAGATCAATCAGCTTTTTGTCATTTTGACTGATTTTGAAGGCATTGGGTTGCGTCAAACCGATGGGTCAACTCAAATCAACCCACCAATCATAGTTGAACTAAAAATTCACTCCTATAATATACTCCAATAGTCCACTACCCAACACAAATCATCATAAATGAAACTAATCAATCAATAACTCGATTGGACTTATAAAACTTGTCTTAACCGGCCGGATCACCAGTTAAACCGGTAGATCCTACCGATTTTCACAACTTGGTGGGTTAAACGCCCACCCGACTCTGCTTCAACCAATTGAACCGGCAGGTCAGACAGGACCGGGTTTTAAAACATTGGTTAAAAGACTCACTTGATGGATTGTAGAAGGAAAGAAAGATGTTGATGATAGTAGTTTATTCTCATGTTGTCCGCAAGTTGCTCTTTAAGTGATAATGTACTATTATTGACCTCGCATATCCCTGCCAATATCACAAGAAATAAAAAAATTAACATATATATATATATATTGTGTGTGTGTGTGCATAAAAGATGTACAAAATTAATTAAGATGTATTGTATTACCATTTTCGGTTATGTAAATAATTGGATTATTGTATCTTTTCTTTGTATAAAGAAGAAGATGTCGGAATCCAGTTGGATAAACATGAAGCCAAGCTACCCCAGCCTGTGAAATCATTTACAATGTAGTTTACATAAACGAAGAAGAAATAGACACATACATGATAATATATATGCATGCTCACTATATATATATATATGATTTTCTTATAAGTATTTGGTTCCAATGTGGAACCTGATCATCAATTTGTTTTTTTTTTTTTAAATTAAAATTTTTTAGATCGTCCGGACCAGCGATATCAATCTTGATCACCAGATTGGTAAGATCGGTCGCCGAACCAACGGTTCCATTCTGGACAGTTCAATTCATAAATTAAAAACAAAACAAAGTAAGGACCGGTTGTACCGGTCGGTCCAGACCAGTACAGGTTGTACTGGTTCGGTCCATAGCCTCACGATACGTATTGTGGCTTGGGACCGGATCGGTTCTGACTGATCCTGATACGAACCGACTGATCCAGACTGGATTGGACTGATCCTTGAAACCTCCGTAGATGCTTACCACTGGACCAATGGGGATGCCGTTTCGCTCCGCTGTGGCAACAAAAATATGGTTTAATAAAACTGGAATTACATTAAATTTTATGAACAGTTCAAAAATAACTTCATTAGCATTGCAATATTGAAAATTACTTGTAAGATTAGCATGAGAATCCGTTGTGTAGCTTACGCTAACAGCATTCGTTGTATCAAGATTAGCTGCAAAATTTGCGGTGTAGTAGTTTAAACCATGGAAATCGCAAGACCCTTTTAGCATCTTAGATTGCTCCTTTGTAAATCTCGGCAATCGTTTCCCGACGAGGGATCTCATGCTTCGTGGATAGTCGCCGTATATTAACGGATCCATAAACCTGTAGAAAAGTCGCAAAACATTTCAAGTACAAGCATGTGAGAAGAGCATATTGTCCGGAGCGAAACTGGTGGAATATCAGTTGAAGTTTGCGTGTATGCACACCACGTATCTAACTGTTCCTCACGTGATCAATAAAAGATAAAACCAATTGAATGTGTGACATATATACGTGCACGCTCCAGCTGATGGTCCATCATTTATTGAATCGATCAATAGATGATATATATACTCACCATCCAAGCATGAATTCAATGGCTCGTCGAGCAGCGTGTTTATCGTACTTTGCTTCGGAGATTGGCACCATCCAGTGTGACACCAAGGTAATACCGATCTTACCCTTTTGAGATACCTGCATAATACATCTGATGCAGTTCATCACAACCGTCCAATAATCTTAAAGTTAGAGTGGGGCAAGGTTAATACAGGCATTAGTTCAACAGGTTTACGTGGGGAGCATATCATTTGGAGCATGAAATTTGTAGTATTATTGAACTGCAGCATGCATGCACGCACGTTATACATTCATAGACATGCATGAATATGACAAACATTTAGGTGCGTGTTGCAGCCTCAGCTACATGCATGGCTTGATTCTCAAAACCAGACATGGGCTACGTTTTTTTACATGAAAATGTCTCCTATGGCACCAATCATATGAAGCGACAAAGACATATGAAACCGGTTACCTATCATTCTACAAACCCTAAAACGATTTCAGCCCTACCGGTTTCATGAATGTCTCTGTGGTGATTAATAATGTACTGGATTGGCCGGTTGAATTGATTGAGCGATCGACCGGATAGTTAAAATTGATCAGGTTTGATCTCGGTCCACCAGTATAAGCCGGAGATCAAACCGGTGAAAACTAGCTATAATCAGATAAAAATCGGATTAAATCGCTTTCGGCTGTTAACCGAATCATATCGAACCGGATCTCTCCTCACCTGGTACTTATCCTTGTAAACTTTGACTGCAGCGGCATGAGCTAGAAGCTGGTTGTGGCCTACCAGATAGGGCTCCGTCCCGGAGTCCCCACCGGTGCAACCTTTAGACACCCATGGAGAGCACCGACCTGGTGCAAGGAAGCCCACGGCGTATCCACCAACGCTATAGGACCATGGTTCATTCAATGTGATCCAGTGTTTTACTCGATCACCAAATTCTCTGTAGCAAAGCTCAGCGTAGTCCTGGAAATCATCTCTGTATATGACCCAATCACAACAATAGTCACATTCCATTACATGACAATAAATTCATATCCCCAACTTGATATTTTTTCATTTTGATATTCAAAACTAGTTGGTCAATGTTTCATAGAAAAGTCTACTAATCAAACGGCTAAGATCTATTGATGAGGTCAAAATGAGTTACTTACATGATTTTATGACTTAAGAAACCACCATACTCGTCTTCAAGCGCTTGGGGAATATCCCAGTGGAAGAGTGTCACAAAGGGTTGCACACCTGCGCATGATAGCATCAACATGAGAGATCCTAATGGAAGTGGGGGTGGCAATGGGCCGGGTCACCCGCTCAACCCGATCAGCCTGGCCCTATATTTAGATGGGCTTGGGCAAGAGTTAGTAGCTCATAAGATCGGGCCAGATTGAAATTTAAGATCCGATCAGTTTTTGAGTCGGGTTATAGTTTATATTAAATTAGCCCGAGTCGGACTCGTACCAACAAAATTGCTCTTATAGATTATGGTCTGTCCCTAGCCCGGCCCGTTGCAAGGGTTGCAGACCTCATGATAGCACAAAACATGAGAGGGAGAGAGAGAGAGAGAGAGAGAGAGAGAGAGAGAGAGATTGAATGCGGACCTTTGGATACAAGCTGGTTGATGAGATTGTTATAATATGCGATGCCTTCCTTGTTCACTCCCCCACTCAGCTTTCCACCTAGAATCGATCAGCTCATCAGACGGCTTAAAACATCTAAAAAAGAACCATCTAGTATATAGCATTGTTAATCGAACGGTAGAGATTGATTGAGATGAACATCTTACGAGGTAGTACTCTAGACCACGAGATGGAGAATCTGTAAGCGTCCAAGCCCATTTCCTTCATTATACTGACGTCTTCCTATAACGTTTCTCTATCTCAGTTACAAAGTTAATAAAAAAAGGAAAAAAAGAAAAGAAAAAGACCATCACTACCGTTTGATCTATAATCAAGAGCTGAGAACCTGGTCCCACAATACTTCATCACTCACCACACGATGGAGCTCGGCGGTACCCAAGGTTTCAAGGATCGGACCCAACTGTACTGGGGTCGGCCAGGACTATCCGGTCCCAAGCCACGATACAATTACTGTACCGTGCGGCTTTGGAACGGACTGATACAACTGATACGGGAATGGATCGGCTGATACAACTGGTCCAATCAATCCGATGTTTTTTTGCTTTTATTTTTTAAAAAAAAAAACTATAAATTGAACAGTCCATACCGGTATTGATCTAGACTGACTAGTGATCGATACTGCCGATCTGTTAGATCAAAAAAAATTTTAATTTAAAAAAAAATAATGGGCAGTCCACTTTTTGTGCTGATTGAACCGGACAGTATTGTCGGCCCGAACCGGGATTGGCGGGGACCAGTCCGATCCCTGATCCCGAGACTTTAAACCTTGGTGGGACCAATAGAGAACAGAAAAAAAAAAAAAAAAAAGTAGAAGAGGTACACTACCTTGTATTTGTGATAAGAATCAGCGGCCACATCTCCATTGCTACCATCTTTTATCTTATCTGCCACACCACAATAACATTTCTCAGAAACCTCAATATGTTCTTGTACGCACGTGCCAAACTCATTCTGGATAGATTCACTTCAGTCAAATGCCCAAAAAAAAAAAAAAAGAAGAGGAGAAAAGAGAACCTGGATACTTGTGAGTGAAATTATCCCAGATACTTGGTCCTCTACCTCCTTCCTTAACTCCACCTTCATACTTAAATATGATATATATATATATATGCACATAAAAAATGCAAAAGTCATTATATTTTTCATCATGTATAGAGATGGGATCCAGTGATATAGATATGTATATATTACCTGGTAAGCCGCCGATGCAGTCCCGAAAAGGAAACCCGCCGGAAAACTACGCCGGTTGAATGAACTGACTCTATCACTAGGTATGACACCATGAATCTCAACCAAAGAGTTGAATGATATAACTAGGAAACCCAAGAACAGAAAGGCTTGCCTTGCCATTGCTTGCTTCAGCTCTCTATGCTCCCCACACCTTATCACCTCGTCTTTGCCTTTAAATATAACATGAGAAGAGAAGAAGCAAACAATATTTTACTTAAAATTGCTCCCAAATTTGTTTTGGGAGGTAACAATCTTTTGATAAAAATAGAAAATACAAAGAGACAAAAATAGAAATTAAATTAATCTAATCTAGTTTTGATAAGATTTTAAAATTAATTTCATACATATCTCCCAAATTAATACAAATATTTATTAATTTTCTTATTAAAACTGTAACTTCCTTATAGAATAATGTGTATCTCATATGTACCAAACCTCTATGCACTTTTCCCTGATATGTTTTTATACCTATATATCCATCAACACATCTAAATGGATTTCGTTAAAAATGGTTTCCTTCGGCTTAGCAAAATATATCGGTATTAGTTATCTTAGTTAATTTGAGCTCGTTCGAGTCAATGATGAATTGAGAAGATAAACGAGATGAAGAAGAAAACAAAAACACACAAGATATAGATTTACCTAATTCGACAAATAGTGCTTACGTCCACATATGTACACCAGATTCTCCTATTATCCAAAGCTCAAAAAAAAAAAAAAAAGTGTTACAAAAATCAGCTACGGAAGTATGATAAATAATTAGGACTAAATATAATTAGAAGTGAAATTATTATTATACCCCTAATCCACCAATTACCTAGATCTTCGATACTTCTCGATTGCCTCAATAGCATCACTCTCTACATAGCGATATATATTATAATCTAAAGATTTTTTTTTTTTTTTTTTGTTATGTGGAGACCGATGCTATTGAGACAACCGAAAAGTACTAATGATCCACTAGCATTGAACGTTGGTCGAATTTTTTGGAGAACTAGAGATATAATAGTAACTTTACTTCCGTTATGTTTATCACTATTTTCAGGGTATCTATTCATATTTTTGTGATTGTTCTTTTTAACACATTATTCTAAAATTAGAGAATATTAAACTGGATGTACATCCATAGAATGTAAATACGATTTATCGAACCACATAAATCTGTATCGATGTGTGCTTGATTTCTTCTTCATCGTCTTATCCTTATTAACAAAGATTCTAAGCTAAATTATCACTAATATAAATAAAAACAATGGATACATTATTCAAGACATTGGCTCACAACTGTTTGAGAAATAAAACAAAAAAGAAAAAAAGAGAGAAAAAACAACACACTTATCCATGAAAAAGTACTTTGTTTTTTTCTTGGGTTTAAACTAAAATCCAAGAAAGTAAGTTGGTGAGACAGTGAAGTTACCATGGCGTTCTGACATCGATCAGAGCATCCTTGAATTTTCCAATTCCTAGAAAAACATGCTTGCTTGCTTTCTTGTAAGATCTCTTATTTTCTGGGCAGGGATCCTCTGTTAGAGAGCTAACAGGCCAGTCCTGTGATGTGAGACAGTCCCGGGTCAAAATGGTATTTTCGTCCTTCAGATGATTCTCTAGGAAACCCTATAAATAAGGTGTAACTTGTGTCGGTTAAATCGAAATCGAATCAAACCAAATTCTAAATTGACTTCGGTTCAGCTTGATTGGGTTTTTAGATATTTGGTTCGGTTTTGATTTTGAAATTATAAAACTGAATTAAATCGGTTTGGTTTTGGGTTGAAGCCTCGATTAAATCGATCCAAATCGAAACTCAAATTTTAGTATATAAATTTCTAAATTGAACCAATTTAGATCAAATTATAGTCTATAATTTGGGTTGGGTAATTTGAGTTTAGGGTTTGCCAGGCTATTTGAATTCGGTTCGGTTTTTGGGTTGAGAAGTTTGATTTTAAATTCGGTTCGATTAGATTTTAGATTAGCCTTCATCAATGTCGATTTGATCTTGATCAAACCAAACCAAACCGAACCGAATTACACCCCCCAACCCATATAAGTCCCTTGGATCACACGAGTGTGATATATGGTTGACTCAAACAGCAGGACACTTCTTCTTGTTTTTCTCTGGATTATTTTAAAAAAGAAAGACTTGGGTATGCATAGTAACGTATCAACACAACCGATGATACGTTACTGTCAGAAAGAAAAAAAATGGTATAGATGATAGTTTTCAGCCTGCACTACCTTTATTGTTATTCTTTTTTTTTTTTTTTTTTTTGTTAATACAATAATAATGATTATTGTGGGACATATCACTCTTTTTTGTTTTTTTAGTGAAATCGCAATATTAATATTTGAAGAGAAATTTTTTTTTTTTTTTTCATTTTTTTTTGGTATTGATGATGAGCCAATTTAAAATTGATTCTTTTGAATCATAGCATAACACCTGAAAATGATAGTTATGTAAATATACATTCTAAAAAGCGTATATTTGAAAATTTGAATATTCTCTCGAAAAATTTATTTTTAATGGGAGGATATTTTTAGAAATAGTATATTTAGAAAAAAGTCTATTTCGTAAGAATCATTTCGAGATGTTCTTAAAATTCGTAATCTTTAGGTTAGATACCTCGAGATGACCAATTCGTCATTACAAGTTAAATCTCATATAAGGCTATTAACATAGCGCTTGTATTTCGAAATAGGTTTAGTTAGGCATTTCGAAATGATCATATTTTGAGTTAATCATATACTTATTTTGAAATCAACTTTTGAAGAAGTTATTTGAAATAATCAAGGAACATTCCCCGACATCTGTTATTCCTCGAAATAAGTAAATTCGAGGTTATTCATTTAAAGCATAGAGGGAACTAAATCTTAGACTTTCAGAAGTAGAGGGCCAGAGAGATAAGTCCTGTCAAAATCCTAAAAGATTTTAAACCATTTAAAGGACTTGAATCATTACAGAACAGTAACGTATCATTAACTTTGTAATCCCATATTTATTACTAATCCGAACGTTGTGAAAGCATTTATTGAAACGTTGCGTATTGCATTAAACGTTTTGGATATTAAATATTCAAATCAAACTGCCTGTTCAATCAAGCGTTTTCAATCTGTTTATGAAGAGTTGCAAACGGTTAAGTAATGAATTTGAGATTATAGAAGAGCAACGATACATCAGAAAGAGGGGTTGATTATCAGATTCATTGACATTGAACATTCCCTGAGAACTTACAGAGCTTGGTCTAGGGAATTCTCTTTTCTGAAGTTACGAACGCTCTGTCTTGTCTTTTTGAACATTCTTGACTGATTTTATCCTTTTCCTTCTTGCTTATACTCTTTCAAGGGGAAAATTTCTGGTGGAACGATCTTCTTTGATTTATGCCAGTGGAAGCAAGTGTTCGAATCCTTTGCTGCAAACCAATTGACATAATTTTTTGTCATTTACCAATTTGTGTTTCACCAGTACTAATGAAGAGAATTCTTTTACATATCTTCTAGCAAAGGGTAACTTGACTCATTCAATCATGAAGTTGTCATTAATCTTAATTGAAAGACATATTAAGAAAGAAATACATACGAGACGAAAAATAAATCAAGCACAAAATACACAAAGATGTGATTCGACAAATAATGCCTATGTGCACGGATGCACCTAAGATTCTATTATTTTGTTCTAAGGCCGAACATGAGATCAATCTTCTTTCTAGATTGTCCAGTGTTTTTTTTTGAAAAAAAATAAAAAGAAAAAGATATTGAATTGACTAGACTGACGGTACTGGTTGCCGAATCATCAAGATCAAACTGATCTAGATCGATATCAATTTGGACCATTCAATTTATAAATTTTAAAAATTATATAAATATATTGGATTGGTTGGACCAATTCATATCGAGATTAGCCAAGACAAGTTTGATCCCAAGCTATACTACAACTATTGTATCCTAAGGCTTTAAATCGAACCTATCCTGACCGATCCCAATATGGACATGGCGATAGATCATTGAAACCTTGAATAGAATATCAGAAACCACAAGGGATCTGATTGTAATTATTAGATATATGAGGAGGCGTTAGTTGAATTTATCCTTTTTCTTTCTTTCTTTAATCCTCTGTTTTGCTGCTTCCAAGCCATTACTAATGTTTTTTGTCTTAATATTACCTATTTTCATTTAAGAAAAGTTGTACTGTGTATGTATTTGGTTTGGGAAGTCAAAATAGGTTAAAGAAATAATACATGTCCTTCCTATATTCGCACGTGACTAAATGGCAATAAAAGTCATAATTAGGTTAGCCGTGCATGCATGGGTGGTCCCTCGGGTTAGGCCTGTCAATGGTTCGGATCCTAATCTGATACCGACTCGAATTCGATTAAATTCATCTGATTTAATCGTATTTTTATCCGATTAAAAATCTGTAGGATCGGATTCGAATCCGGATAAATAAATTCATTTATAATCGGATTCGAATATGGATGTATACACATCCGACCCGATTAAAATCTAAATCCGATTAAGTTGAGTATAATTAAGTAATTTTTATATATAAGGATAATTAAGTAATTTTAATTTAAACAATATATATCATCAAACGAAACCCTAAACCTAAATTATAATGAGTATTGTGCCTCTTCTTCAATCTTCTTCAGATCTTCCTCTAGCTTCTTCTTCAGATCTCACCGATCCCTACAGTCAGCACCATGGTTTCCCACACGAGAGTTTCAATTCCATACTCTCTTGCCGTCGTCCCAAGGACTCCTTACAAAACGGCTTTGACCACAACAAGCTTTTCCCTTGCACAGTTAATTAGTCCGGCAATGGTAGAGAGGCCTCCATCATGGTGTTTAAACTCGGTATCGGATCGGGGATCGTCTCGGTCCGATACCGAGTTGGATCGGCGATCCAACTATGGATCGGCCGATCCAACTATTTGACTTGCAGTTTGAAAAAA